>PVJL010009564.1:0-56079 GCA_004026885.1 Lyroderma lyra
GCTGTTGCCTACACGTCTGGTTCTGTCCTCGGAGCAAGGTTTTGGGCTTCCCGAGGGAGGAAGGGGCAGGGTCCCTACCAGGAGCTCACGGCCGGCTCTGGCTCGAGCTCCGAGCTCTGTGGCTCATCCCGCGGCGTTGATTCCGTGCCACATCTACTGTGGGAATCACTCTCGGTGAAGGGACACGAGCGGAGCAAAGGGGGCTAGAAGGAGTCTGAGGGGTGAGACGGCATCTGGTTGACACAGTCTGATGCGGCCTCTCCAGGTTTCCCAGGAAAATACCCACGGAAACAGGAGAGGGCAGGACATGCTCTTTAGCAACACAGCAGTGATTCATCTGAGAAGTTTCCTACAGAATCAAGAAAAACGCACCCAGACTTAACCTAAGGAAATAGAGACTGCTTATATATATGTATATAAAACGGGGAGAGGGGCACATCATGCCGTCTCCCAGTATCTATTTGTAAACTCAGAAGAGCCAGGTCTAAACCAACCCTCAAATTCCCCCACGGTCCTTCATCAGCTTCTGTGGATCCGGCAGGGCAGCAGGTCCCATCTCTCTCTCGGGCCTGCCTTCTCCTCTCCACCACATTTTCTACACATACGACAGCCCTAGCTGCTCGAGAGAGGAGGGAAGAACCCCACGTGATCTTCCCACAGATCAAATCTTGCGTGACACCTCTCACGTCGCCCACAGCAGTGCTTCCTAAATTGTCCCCTTTTAAAATTCGGCAACATCCCAGATTACCTCTCATCCTCATTTTAAAGCAAACCCCAAAAGCAAGTGTGACGACCACTTTACAGACATGGAGCCTGAGGAGAAGGGTGACTCCACCTCCCCCGCCACCCCTTCCCCGAATCGGTTCTGCCTTTACCACCGCCAGGTGGATGCTTCCCAACAATCGCTGCTCCTTTACTCCCTGTTCCTTTGTACATGCTGTTTCTCCCGTCGGGAGCCCTGTTCCCCCTTGTCAGCGGATCACTGCTCTTTCTTCAGCGTCTGGTTCTGCCTTTGACGTGGAGCCTTCCTGGACCCCTTCTCCCTGAGCTCCTCCCTCGTCCCCATAGCCATTCATTGCTCCACTAGCTTTTATCACCATGACTACCGTGACTGGTGGGTTTCATTTCCTCCTCTTCCACATCTGGACCAAAGAGGTTTTCAGTTGTGGGTCAATGAAAACTCATTTAAAGTGGCCTTAAGCAAAACAAAAAGGAGGGGGAGTACTCTTCTAGGCCAATGAGTTTGAGTAACTGGTTATGCAGCCATCGATAACCAGAACCTCAGAAGACGGTTGGGAGGATCTGCTGAGATTTATGTGTAAAATGCTCGGGGACGGGCTGGACATAGGAATAGCTCAATTAATATGGTTAATTAATTAATAACTATTTATATCTTTACAGCACAGCTGTTCTTTTGGTAAACTCTAACCTGAGAAGGATGTTTTTTTGCATTTTTAGAGAAATTCCATTTAGAATGTAGGTCACTAATCAATCAAATTAAAATAGAGGAGCTTCCTGCCATCTCCAACCTCTCTTTGGAAACTTGACAACAAACCTCTTAATGTATGTTATTTGGAATCAGATGAAAGTGCTCACAGTGCAATCTGTATGTTTAATGCCAACAAAATCTGAGTTTTTAATGAAGAGTCATCATCACTTGGCCATTCCTGTCCTCAAAAAAAAAAAAAAAAAAAAAAAAGTATAACAGGAAGGTGCAGGGCCAAAACTTAACAAAAAGTACTATCAACACCATCACATTTAAAAAATGTGTTGAAGGTCAAATATTTCATGTTTTCCCTATTAGTTCTGTCCACACCATCTAATCATCCAGCCCAGTAAAATTCTGTCTGTGCAAGCCACAAAATGATAGCTTTTCCAGGACAATACAGCAGAGACAATTTGATCAAAGTCACAATCCATTGGTCAATCAAAGACATGCTATGATTCTCTGAGTCTCATTAGTCAAATTGCTTCTACTGTCCCATACTACTAATTAGAAATTAAATGTGGCTTTTAAGACACTTATACAAAGATTAGAAGTGATTAATTTCTGGCTGTATTTTCAGGCCTGTGCCCATAAATTTATACACACAATGACTACTACCTTAAATTGAAATAGAGTCAATTTAATTTAACACATTTATTGAATACCCAATACATGCTAGCTTCCAGTAATATTACGGTGACAAAACACGAAGCTATCTGAGTTTTCCCCTAAATTAAATTAAAAACTATTTAAGATTCAAAGCAATAATTTACACTAGATCTCAATGCTAATGTAATTTGGAAGAAGATATTTTAAGAACTTGCACATTTTTGAGTGTTTTTAAGTATTTCAATAAATACATGTTAATGAATGAACAGATGTTGTGTTCATGTTCATTAGTTGACTCAAGTTGATTACATACAACGTAGATTGCATTCCTGTTAACACATCCTTTAACAATGCCATCAAAGTTTGATTTACAATTGTCATCTGATTTGTGGATAGTTGGCACTTCAAAATCTGTTTGCTGATAAAACTTTTCTCTAGGACTCACTGATAGATTCTTTTTAACACCCTTGCATTTTGCTAAGGGCCCTGAATAAAGCAGCTAAGTAACTCAATTGTGACTTTGAGAGCAGAAATATCAACACTTCTCTAAGCTACGAGCTTCTTGGTCATGACGGACACACAGTGCCATTGGTCTATTTATAAACAGACTCCAGCGAAAAATATACCTGATTCGAAGCTGCCGTGTAAAACAGAGAGCAGCTAAAGTCAGCTAGCTGTGGACACCGATGTAACAGGCCTCTTAAAAATTACGAGTGAGAGATGTGCCTGGCATGTCTGGACTTTAAGACTTTCTCTTCTGTGTTGACAACCAAGGGGAGCTTAAAGCGCCCTTCACCCCAGCATCTGCAGCTCACGTGGCGGGGTGTTTCTACACCCCACCACACTCACACACACACACGTCATCACATAGGCCCATGCTTCATGACCGAGCAGCACACAGCGTGAGGGGTGAAGTTGGCCTGTCCCTCCCCTGTTGCACTTTCACTACTGAGAAGTGAATAATAATGACAACCTACTGAAGAAGAACGGCATCTCTCCTTCTGACAGAGCCGTGTTGCCCGAGCCATGCCTTGAGAGCCTCTGACTTTCGGGAGTGAATTAGAAGCCTGAGCAATCACACCTCTCCGACAGGTGTGGGGACACCGCCTGTGGCTTCCTCAGTCTGAGTCTGTCTGGCCCCCTTCCCCTTCAGTTTCCTTCCAGCTTTCCCAGGGCTTCTAGGCTCCTTGGTGGTCTACTCTGATGTCTGCTTTCCCTCACCTGAAATCATTTTAGCTGATAGGCCTTTCCTGGGAAAAGCTGTCTAACAGATTGTTTTAAAAACTCCTCTGACAACTACCCAGTGCTCACGAAATGATCTTGGTGGCCTGCGAGAGTGACAGTTCCAAGACTTCCAGAAAGAGGCTGCCGTGTATGTAGGCTCTCACGATCAACTGTCTCCTGCATCAAACAGGGCATGACCTTTACACCTCTGTTGCAGCTTTAAGGAATCCGTTCTATAGGAATTCAGACTCTGCTGTCCGAGAAAGCGGTGCTGGAACCCATTTCTGGCCCATAATAACAATGTCATTTTTGACAAGGCACACCTTTCTCATCTGTGAAATAAAGGACATCACCACCAACCTCACAGGGATAGGATGGGGACAAAGTCCACAAATGTGCCCTCCCCGGCGCCTGGCAGGAGGTTGGTGGATCAGGTCCTCCGAATAGGCTGAGTCCCTTCCCCAGCTCCCTTCCCCTTGGGAATGGGAGGTGGGTGGGGAGCACTGGGAACGGCCTGGCTCACTCAATCACGCACCTATCAGAGCTGCTCTGTGCCTCCATCTCGAAGGGACTCTTTCCCACTGGTTTCCTTTCATCTTCCCACACTCCTCCTCCCGCCATGCAGCAGAATGTCATGTGTCATCACCTCCACACCTCAGCTGATGCGCACACACGTCCACAACCCTGACCTCTACTCACGGATGTCCCTACAAGGGACCCAAAGGAAGGAGAAACCTAAATCAGCCAATCAGAACCTTCCCAGTTCTGGCCAGAGAACAAAGTAAAAACAAATGTCAAGTGTCCTACAGCAGAGGGAAGAATTCAGTCTATGCTTGAAGATACTGACCTAAATCAAGAAATAACTTGGCAAAACAAAGGTAGGGAGGATCTTCCAATCCAGCTAACTACCTTTAGAATTCCACAAAAGTGATTTCTTAAAAGAAATCTTATAAGCAGGCGGTACTGCCCATCCTGTTAGACAAGAAAAATGGAGCAAGTAAAAAACAGTGTATTAGAGTAACTGATTCTTTTTCCAATCTTGATAGATTTTCTGAAAATTCACATCTTAAAACTGAGGGGACCAATTCCAGAAAATACAATGTCTGCATTTGATGTTTTTTCAAAATGTAGAAATTAAGTTCTGGGGCAATGAGAGTAGCTAACGTTCGGTGAATGCAGGTAATGTTAGGATGCAAATGACTCTGTTCTGAGTGTTTTATGTGCTTTATTTTATTGCATTCCCCCGATAACTCTGTGAGCATGGTGAAGATGAGCTCAGTCTCATGGATGAAGAAACTGAGGCACAAATAGGCCGCATAACTTGCTCCATGTCACGTGAGCTGGAAATGATGGAGCTAGATTGGAAGTGAGGAGTCAGGCTCCAGAACACACACACTGAGCGAGGCGGCCAAGGACAGTGACTCGGGTTGTGCCCTCCACAGTGCCTAGTCCTTACCACAGAGCCAGGTGGCCCCCACAGAAACAGTGTGACAGGGCTCAGTGCCACGCTGCTGCAAAGAATCCAGGACCGATGGCATCACAGGAAAGCGAGCTGAAGATGCTCACCTTTCTCCAGCGTTTGGAGAGGGAAAGACAAATGCCAGGGTTGGAGCTCTCTGAATTCTTGCTTTTCAGGCTGAACACTTGGTTGAAAAGTGTGGTGTTTATTGTGGAATGCTCTTGGTGGTCACAGGAGCAGAGACTGCTTGGAAAGAAAACAATAAAAGTCTCCGCTTGAAAAACAGACAACTGGTTTCTTCGTTCCTGTCGAGCTCTACCAAAGAGACCTGGTAACTGAAAATCAGCTGGGGCGAGGCTGGGGCCCTGTGCTAATCGCCTGGGGCACTTTATCCTACACAGTCCTCACAACAATGACGCAGGAGCGAAAACTCTCATGCACAATCGCGGAAAAGAGAAACTTGGGCGTGAGGCGGGGTCGTGAGTGCCCAGCTGGACAGCTCCAACCCAATGCCTCTGGTCATCACACTGAAATACGGAAGGGGCAACCAGACTCCAACTGGGTTTATTATTCTGGAAAGAATTAGGTACACAAATCCCAAAGACAGAGTCAGAATCTCCATGGCCACAAGAAAAGTGCCCTCCGTTTTTAAACGACCAGAAACTCTGAGTGGCAAGCAGTGCACACCTAGGCAGAGTCTGTCCTGCCTACAGCAAACCAGCTGCACCTGCACCGCGACATCTACAAGACAGCCCCCACCAACACAGGTCCCCAGACAGGGGTCCCTGCAGCTGTGGGCTCATGGGGTGGAGGTTGGGTCTGTCTTATTCGCCATGGCAAACTTGGTGCTAAACACAGAGGAGGCCACCCCTCCCCACAGGCAATGTTTGCCAAACAAGTGAATGAAAAAAATGGATGGATGGACGGATGAGAGAGAGATGATGATGATGATGATGAACAAACAGGTAGACAGAAGGATAGACAAATAGATTAATGGATGGATACATAAATGTGACAAAACCCAACTCAAGAGAGGGAAGAAAACAAGTCTAGCTCCTTTTAAAGCAAACTCCTCACTCCTGGCCATGGACTCCTGAGCATCCTAGAACTACAAACTGCAAAATGTCAGTAAGGGATACACAGTTTTCCCCTTTTTTGTCTCTAGCCACATGATCCAAAGGTATAATTTAAAAGTGACAATAGACAAAGGATGCTTGCTTTATTAAGTATCAACCAGAAATCTTCCTAAAAATGAGCAAATTAAAAGGCAGACATCATTCCTGCCATACCGAATTCTTCAGGTGGAGCTTCACCTCTTTAGCCCTGGAGTGGGCACATGGCCACACTTCAGGAGGTAAGCACAGAACCTTGTCATGTTCTTGCCTTAATACTAACAAGTTAATAAATTAAGCCAACCCAGGCCAGCAAAATGCCTCGCGACATTCAAACGCCTTGGCTCCAAGCCTCCCGGCCTTATCTGCGTTCCTGCAGTTTGACCAGATCCCTAATGTAAGCTGATCGCTTATATTAGGATGGCAAACGGGGGAATGAGCCCAGGTCTGCCCAGCAGATGAGGGTGTGCAGCTCCTCTCGCATGCAGCCATGACCTCATCCTGCCACGGCCCACGTCTCCAAAGTGCATCCCTCAGAGGCCAAAGAAGCTGGCAAACAGGGAAGCAGGGGCCATTGTCAGGGAGAAAGGCTGCTCTGTTGTGAAGCCCCTTTGGGCGGGAACATCTGCCAAACTGGCCATGTGAAGCTGAGGACATGGCCGTGGCAGTCCAAAAGGAAGCAAACAATGATACACAAAAATTTTCCACGAGCCTTGCGCCTCAGAGAAAGCCGTTTCCAGATGGGGCCTTTCATCGACTTGCGACTGGGAGACCACACGGCGCCCAGAGCGCGTTCTGCACCGTCTGGAGCATCTAACGCGCACACGGCGTCTGATCGCACCGACGCTCAGTTATCCAGGAGCTGCCAATGCGGAGCGCGCGTTAGCCAGAACCCACTTCCTCCTCCTCTCCACGGCCGGCTCGGCGTGTACCGCCCTTCAGTCCATCCCAGAGGAGACGAGCACAGCCCAGCCCGGCTGCCTTTCTGTTGGCACTTGCAGGATTCTAAAAAGTCAAGGTCAGGACAGGCCTCACTCATCATTCCATGCCAATGTCTCATTTTAGACTTGAGAAAAATGAGGCTCAGGTTGGAGAAGTTAGTGGCCGAACTGGCCCTCAAATGTAAGTCCCAGGATTTCTAGCCCAGCGTTCTTTCCACCGGGCGTAGCTCCAGTTTAAAACATAATCGGGCCAGGAAAGGTCAAAACCAAAGGTAACAGAGAAGTTTGGGGACTCATGTCTTCCTCATTCATCTGTTTTTCACTCAGTGTCTCCCCATTTCCTATGCACCAACTCTAAAGATGTTGGCCTGGGATAGTATAGAAAATAGATTTCATCCGGAAGGCCAAACTGACCAATTATCAGTGGCAGCCTGGAGAGCTCTATGAAGGACACAGAATGCCCTGAGTGCTGTCTGTGATGTCTTTCCTGGACAAAGGAATGGAGAAGGCCAATGGCCACTGGTTTGGACACAAAGGCCACCATAATCTGGCCTCATCTTACTCCCCTAACCTCATTTTTCCCGTCTCCCAAACAAGGGTCCTTGGTGGGCATAAGAATCTGAGTCACCCTTCCCACTGAACCACGTGCACGTCTCTTACTTCTGCTTCTGAGCTTTCTCCTTTTGTGCTCTCCTGCCCAGAACACTCTCCATGATTCTCTTCCTCCATCCAGTCGAATCACTATTTCTCTACACAGCCTTCCGGACTGCCCCAGCCCACACGGACATCAACTGACTCGTGACGGACCACACAGCTCAGCATGCAATGACAGTCTTGCTCTGTGCCTGAGTTAGTTGTTTTGAGCTCATCTTTTCTCCCCCACTAGAATAGGAAAGCTTTCTTGGTAACTCCCAAAATAGTGGGAGCACAATAGGTTTCCAACCATTGACATTAGAAGCCAAGGTGAGTAGTGGATTTAGTTTTAATTTTCCGAATACACCACTTTACTGTGGTGACAAGTGGGACCTGGTGACCCCCTGTCCTTTGCTGCTCCCCTGGCTAAACTCACTCAGAGTAAGGCTCAGATGACAGCAGTGCATTCCAAACCCAAAACCAAGTGCGTGCCGAAGCAAATTATTAATATATATTCTTGGCACTTCAAGAAGTCAAAGGGAGAGATTGCCAAGCCTTCCACGTACAGTATTAACTCAAGCTAAACAGATGTTAACCGTCGCTTATTCTAGAATTTGGTCCTCAGAACCTAGCAAGGAAGTCAGATATAGATAATATCCCCCCAAATTTTTTTGCTTTAGCTCTCTGTCCAAAAATGCTCATACATTCCTCTCCTCAGCTAAATCCTGCAAGCTCATTCTTACCAAAAGGAAACCACAACGATTATCACTAATACACTTTGGAGTAAGAACAATATCAGATTAATGTATTACTTATACAGTGGTTGTCTCTAAGAAACTCAGGAATTTGTGTTAGAGGGTGAGGACAGGAAGAATAAAACTTCAAGATCTTCTACCATTATTAAGGGCTCCTCACGTTATGTTTCTACTTCCCTTTCAGGTAGCCCCGTCAGGCTTTGGCTGGTAGGTAATCCATATCCCCAACATTCAGCGATGATCTCAACAGACCTTTGAGCTGCTTCCGTGGACATCACCTATGCTCCCCTCGATGATGTCTTCCCCTGAGCCAGAGCTGAGCAGGTTGCCAGAGCACTGTCTCCAGCACACCCTACCCACACCCCAGGGGCACACCCAGCACCCAGCACACCCTGCCCACACCCCAGGGGCACACCCAGCACCCAGCACGCCCTGCCCACACCCCATGGGCACACCCAGCACCCAGCACACCCTGCCCACACCCCAGGGGCACACCCAGCACCCAGCACGCCCTGCCCACACCCCAGGGGCACACCCAGCACCCAGCACGCCCTGCCCACACCCCAGAGGGACACCCAGCACCCAGGCTCCCCATGTGGTTGGGGGGGGTGGGCAGGGCCCCTCTGCCCACGTCTACTCTGCATTGTGACACACACTGAGGTTTCGAGTGACCTGCTGACATGAAAACTGGGGAAACTACCCACTTCATGAATGCCTTGGAATTCCATGGTACTGAAAACACTTTTATTCTGGGCGCAAACCAGATGGAGAGGCCACAGGAGCCAGGAGCAAAGCTACCCCGGCTGATGTTTTTCTTTAAGAAAAAGGAACTTACGAGGGTAACATTAAAAAAACAAAAACAAAGACAAAAAAACATTTGCTGAGAAGTCTGCTTAACAAGACAGTTTCATAGATTTTTGTTTGTCGAAGTCTGACAAAATTTCAAAATGGATACTTTTGGAATCAATGGAAACTTCTTATACCAGGTTAGAGCGCTGAACATAAACCAGAGAAACTCCATCGAAAGAAAAAACTCCTCCCAGCGATGATCACCATCATGTCACTTTTTGAAAGGGAAGGACACCACATCAGAAGAGAGGACAGTTTTTAAGTGAAAGTTTAGTTTGCTGAGAAAGTGCAGCTTGTGGCCTTCTTTTTCTCTTTTGCTATGAACAGGTGACAATTCCCCCTGGGCCCGTCCTCGGGACGGGGGCGGGGCTTCCCAGAGGCGGGGGACCTGGCTCAGACAGGCCCACGTGTGTGGCTCCCCTGTGACTGGCTGGAGAGGGCCTCGGCGTGCCTGAACGTCTGGAGACGCGCTTGCTCCTTCTCTCAAGTCTGGCTGGAGTCTGGGAGCCAGCGTGGCAGTGTTTGTGGAGCCAGGGTGGAGATTAACTCATGTTTTAGAGGTGACCTCTGTCCACCCTTTCTCCAGGCACCCCCTCCCCTCCTGGCCTCACTCCCTAGCAACTCACCACCTAGATAGATGCTTTTGTTCTGAGTGAGCCCCTCCCGGCCCACACAAGGCCCAACACAGTTCCCGCACACCCACCCACCCACCGGGGCGTCCTTCTCCTCAAATGGACCTGGTCTCTGTTGTTCTAATTAGATTACCTCTGCCTTAGGGACCCAGAGGCCGGTCCCCAGCAGCCCTGGCTGGAAAGGCAGGTCGCATAATCCCTGTTATCAAGAGGCTTGTCATTTAGCATGTAGATCAACTAATTCTTTCGATACCAAGGGAGCAATTGTGCATCTTAATATTGATTTTTCTGGAGATACAATCGCCTGCATTCCTGAGTCAGACTCACTTACTGAAGCTAAAAGGTTCCACTTACTATATAATGGAGCTGCCCCCACCCCCGTCACAGGCTCTGATTTAACGACAAAGCAGGACAAATCTGAAGGGCTTCGTGTTTTTCCACTTGGTCCAATTTCAGAAGGCGCCTCCACTTGAGGAGAAACAGAAAAAACAATTCTATTTGAAGACAGCGCGTGCCTTTGGGTTTGGGGTGGGTGTGCGGGCATGTTCTGGGGTTCCCCACCACCCACCCAATCTGCCCCCCACTTCCTCCACTTCTCAGACTTCGTCATGCAGAGATATTGGGCTCTTAATTTAAAGGCCAGTCCATCAGACTTCCGTGTTTCACGATGCATTAGGAGGCTGGGCTTTCAAATTACGCTCGGGCACTATTGTTCCTTTTAATGCCGGGAGGCAGGGAAAGAAAAATTTGAGCGACAGCAGTAAGAAAAAAATGCTACCTTCTCAAAGGATCCAAGATGCATTGAGATTTGGGCCAGGTAGAGGTGTTGATTCTGTGTTATGAGGGGGTGTGAGGGAGGGGCAAACAGCAACCCACGGCCCAATGGACCCTTCGTCCTCCCCAGAAATTCCAGCGCCCCTCTAAATGCGAGGGTGCCCGCCACAGGAAAGCACATCTCGCCCGTGGGCACACCCCTCCACCCCTCCGGAGAATCGGCGGGGTCGGCCCTGTGCTGCAGGCGGGGTGGGGTACTGACCTTTTACACACCCGCCCCCCAGAAGTTTTACACACAGCAAGCCTGCGAGGCCCACTCTCCTAATGACTCCCACCTCACAGATGACCGACGGAGGCCCGGAGCCATTGCACAGTTCGCTCAAGTTCCTAACACGCGGTCAGAGCAGAGCCAGGTCCCCAGCCCGGGCTGCCCGTCTAATGCTAACCCTGTGCTCCCAGCTAGACAATGGCTCTTCAGGCTTTGCTGGTGGGTAAGGGGTGCGTCCCTCGGGTCCACTACCTGCCCATTCACTCTGATGCAACTGCCCATCTTCCAGGGCCCAGATGCCAAGCACGGAAGAGAACACACAGTGCAGGGCAGAGACAGACAAAAAGAGATACATAGTTCATCACCAAACAAGGTGACGGCGGCTCCCAGAGAGGTTCCGGAGATTCGGGAGCAGTACTGGAGCGGGGTGTTCCTTAAAGAGTTCACAGAGCACGTGCAGGGTGTAGGCGGGCTTGTTTGGAGAAAGTCCTTTGTAAAGGACTAGATGCCCGAGAGAGAACGGGAAAAGGACAAGCTCTTCAACAGTCTGTTTGCACACAAGCTCGTCCAATCACGCCGCGCTCCTTCGGACTCAGGCGAGCTCTTCCCGCCTCCCGGCTCTGGGTGCGTACTGACGTTTTCCTGCTTGCAGAGCGAAACTAAGTCCGACACCGGAGAACAGATGTAGCAGACATCGAAACACTCTCCGGGGCGACCTGCTATGCCTGGGGGACAAGCTATGAATGTCTTTTTTGGAGTTACTCTGTGTTTAAGGGAAGGGTGACATTTACTTTTTGTTGTATGGATAGAACGTGGTGTGTGGTTAAGCAGACTCGCGGAGTTCTGCCCTAGAACCTCTAACTGCCATTGCATTGTTTGCCTTACTTATTTGTCTCATGCTACTGGACTCGAAAGTCTTTGTGGAACATAACACAGAGGATACCTAGTTCAATATCTGGCACAGAGTCGGCACTCAAATGTTTGTTTGATTAAAAAAAAAAAAAAAGAATGCCCGAATGAATTAACTAGTGCCTATAAAACTTCTTGGAGCAAATGCTATACCCATCGCCCCATGAGTGCATACTGTGGCCATATCACACGTTTCTGGAAGAGTCCTGATTAAACTATTCTGTTCTCTTATCTCCACCAACCATCCAAATGGCTATTTTAATACTTGATTGCCTCCTGTTAGCTTGCTTCTTGTGCCCAAAAACAATTACCTAGGTGTTTTGTTTGTTTTTGGTCAGAATCCTGTGTCCCAATTTTCCTGTGTCCATAGCAACAGGTAAACTGTATGTTGGGGTGACAAGGTAGATACCATTAGGGGGCGTGAGAATGAGAAGCTAGAAGTACCACCCAACACTCTGATTGCTAATAGTTTCGAATGTTCTCATTAAGGAAAAAGAACAATTTACCTTTATTCATTTATTATCAAACACTTATTAAATGTTTTGAAAATACTGAGAGTGTATTGATTATAGGAAATCTTATATAATGCTTTGGTGAGAACTCAATTGAAAATATTTGGCTTGTCAGCCTTGTTCAGTTTAAGGACAAAGTACGGTAGTACATCGTTGGGTGACACAGTACAAAGGGGATGACACAATACAAGCTAAGGACTGAAGGATGGAGAACAGTGTCCCCTCTCCTCCTCTTTCCACAGAGCGTTGGTTGGTCCCAGGAAGTGGTGCCCGCCAGGCAGAGTGAACGCTGGGGAAGGTCTGGTGACAAGTTTGGGTGTGATGCCCGTCTCTGTCCAGAGAAGGGACTGACCCTCTTAACTGGTCTCAATGGCTTCAATATTTTTTCAAGAGCTACCTACATTGGGCCTAGGCAACCAGCCCTTCTGAAATTCAAATAATTAAGAAACATCTAGATTGGCATTCCTCAATGTCCATGGAGTGAGTGACACAATTAATATCCCATATTCCACTAATGTTAGAGGGTTGGGAAAACTAAGTGGATGATTAAATGATTTTCTTTTTATCTTTGTCCTCTTTTCTTTTGGGGGGAGTAGGGAGAGAAAGTCTAATTTCAGATTATTTTTATAAAATATCATTCATGTGTGATGTCTGAGAAAATGGTGGAGACCTCTGAGAAAATAGCCAAAACTGTCAGAGTCAAATGGAACCTACAAGGAGAAATGGGGACCAGAGTCTGTCTCTCAGACCTTTAATCCTGAAGACGTGTGTGACCTACAGAATGAAGTCCATGTCCTTCCCCCACAGGACTACATATACCTGTGGCTCGGGGTTCAGAGAAGCTAGGGGGAGTCTTGGCGGTTGAACCCCTGTGACAAGGTGACCGAGCACCATCACAGTGCCAAGCTGCCTGCAGAGCATAGTGACGGCAGTGCCATTGCTACAGGTGTCTCCCGTGCCCCGCACCAGGTAAGGAATCCTGGGAACTTCTGTGCAGCACACAAGCACCCCAGTTGGCCCAGAAATGCAGATGGTCCGCTTTTCCTCCTGCCTTCCACAGGCCCCTGCTCAGTGACAATGGGTGCGTCTGGCCTCACACTATCTCTTTGTCATCCTCCTGTCCCTCTCTCTTAAAATACACAGGCAGTAAGTTTGAGGTTAATTTCAGTGGCACACGCAGGGCGGCTCCTCCAAAACTACACTGTTCTGAGAAAATAGCCCATTTTATTCATCCAAAGACAAAGGCAGTGGATCTGTACTCCCTGACTGTCTGACAATGTTAGAATCAGAATCAGAACTTCTGTCCTAACAAACGGCTCTGGGTCCACTTCGATTGCTCCCGTATCCCTCTGTGTCCTCAGTGGAAACGAATGCCACAAAACACAAGCAGCTCTCTGTGCTTTAAGAACAATTACAATTCGCTTAACAACTTACTCCTTAGAAGCTGTCAGAAAAGTGTGGCAGTAAACACAGCCTAATATTTACAATAAAGAGGAGCAATTACCTATAATCCTATTTTCACATCTATTGTAAAGGCTAACCATGAATTTGACCCAAGGCAATCTGCTTTATGAATGCCATGACTGTCAAAGATACTATGAGTTTATAAGAAGGCTTGTATCACACATGGTCAATTTATGGTACAGATCCAGACTCATCCAATTCTAACAAGGGTTAGATAAACTCTGGGTCATCCTAAAATAACCACAATTATTAAAAAATAAAAAATCAATGAGTCTACATTTGAAAACATATAAATTGTCTTCAATGCTAGGCACTTTAAGCAGTTTCACTTTTAGAACTGAGTTATCAACACTATTGATGAATATTTTGATAAATTAGTACAAGTTTATCAAGTTCTTTACAAGTCTTGGAAGAGAAAATAAAGCAATTCAAGGATTCCATCCAGACTAAATAGGGTAGCCTAATAGATCAAAAGTCTGCAAGAAACCAAGCTGTGGAAAAGTAATAATGTAAATAAAAATGTGATTTCAATCCCTGCTTGGCGACTGTCCTCACTCAGGCCACCAAGGCTCGGTGCCATCAGATGCATTAATGCTGAGACACTGGTCACTCGTGGGGGAGGGGGAGACGGGAAAAGCTTTTTTGCCTGTAGGTCCGGGGAAACCTCAGCCACCAGCTACTGAAGAGGCAGAGCCAATGAGCTTCCTTTGACATTGACCTGCCCTGCGGGAAAGTGCACGGCAAAGTGCTGAATTACTTCCCCAGGGCAGAGCCACCGATGTCAAAGTGCCACAGAGCTACACGGTGGTCCAAGGCTGGGACAGCGTTTCCCTGAGGCGTGCGGCCCTCCCCATCCCCATGTCCACTACTCTCATTGTGGAAAGGGCAGAGCCACCTTTGTCCTGGGTTACAACAATGGACGGTCCTCCAAGATCGATGCAAGTAAACAGTGCGGACTGGCGCAGTGGACTGATGACACAGCACGGTTTGGGCAGTAACCCAGACAGAAGACATGTACGGAGAATTCCCGTTGTCCTGTTCTCTCTCCCTCTTCTACCTCGGGGCCATTTCAACTGCTACAGCCCAAGAAGGGATCAGGGCTTTGGAGAAAGGCATAGGAACCAGGGACCAAAATCGAGGACTCGAAGCCCTTTGCTGAGATGCAGAAATCTTCCTGGGGTGGGGAACTTTAAGAGCACAGGAATAAGAGCTCGGGCATTGGAGTTAGACACTCTGGTTGCAGATTCTGATCTGTCACTTCACCGCTGTGCAAACTTGTAAAAGGTGCTTAACTTCTCTGAGTCTAGTTTCCTCATCCACAACGGGGACTTGATGGTAACGTCCGTCAGAATGAATTAGGATTACGTTGATCTGCAAGTACCAGGAAACCTAAGGTAGCTGCTTTTGGAAGTCCATCTCTCTCTCATATATTATAAGACAGCAGTCCAGGCCTGGTAGGGGAACTCCACATGGTGAAGGAGTCTGTCTTCTACCTAGCTGCTCCACCAGCATCCAATGTGGATGCTGCAGCTCCAGTCCTCACACTCATATTCCACACAGAGGAAGCAGGCCAAGAAAGGGAATGGACTTCGCCTCTGGATGGACATGTCCGACAAGTGGCACAGCACTCTACTTACTTTCTTTGTCTCAAACTTAATCACGTGGCCACATCTGGCTTCAAGAGAGCTTTGCACAGGGGCCAGGCCAAAGGAAGTGCTCCGGGAATGCCACCCCTCCTCCCCCCCAGGGCACCGCTGGTGGCTTCTAGATGCTGTGGCTGTGAGCCTGTGAGCCAGGAGGCAGAAGCAGGACAGGGAGATGTGCTGTTTGTGGAGCACGGAGACCGCAGCGGGCTGTCCCTCACCTCGGGTACAAAGTTTGGGGGAGAGTGCCAAAACACAGTATTCAAGAAAAGTAGTACTTCAATTAAACATTTCTAAAAACCAAAATGCATGCAACAAGTCCACAGTGAAGAGAATATTAAAAAAAAAAAAAAAATTTTTTTTTTTAAGATAGGCTTCAACCCTGCACTTGAACAATTCAACTTATGGACTTGACCCTCCTCGAGGCCCTGTCAGACTCCACGTTTCCTGGCAGCTTCCTCTCAGGCCTGAAAGACCTCCCGCAGTGTTTAAAGGGAGGTTAGTTCCACACCCGGGAGAGGGATCTGCAATCATTAAAAAGGATCCGACAGAACAGAACTGCTCACTGGTTCTCACCCTTCCTAATGCCGCGACCCTGTAATACAGTTCCTCGTGTTGTGGTGACCCCCTAAAGTTATTTTCGTTGCTACGTCATCACTGTCATGTTGCTACTGTTATGAATCGTCATGTAAATATCTGATACGTGTTTTCTGATGATCTTAGGCGACCCCTGTGAAAGGGTCATACGACCCCCAAAGTGGTTGCGACCCGCAGGTTGAGAACCGCTGCTCTAGGCCTATGACGTCTTTAATCCATACGTTAGATTTAAAGAAAAACAAGAGTCTTTGTTAAAATTGAAAAATTTACACCACCTAAATCCCAAGAAAAACATTAAAAGCATTTGACATTGTACCACTAAGACAGAACCTTAATTAATGACCTTACTAACCTACATAATTTTAATGGGTACCTTTCCATTTAGAGCTGCATGTTTTTTCATGTAAAAATGAACTATTCAGTATATACTATAACCTGCATTTCTATTTAATATTTCTACAATATAATTTCTTACGTTACTCCACTGTGTATGTATACCAAATTTAGATTGTTTCTAACATTTTTATGCTTATAAGTGGCTCTGAAATAAATATCCTTGCAGTTCATTTTTCTTTGCAATGATATGTTTATTTACTTGGTATAAATTCCCAGAAGAGGAATTACTAGTCACCTTTAAGATTGCCACAGAGCCTTCCAAAATATTTCTACCAATTTATATTCTTCCCAGAGACCTGTAAGAATATGTGTTTCCCGTACCTTTGACAATGGTGAGTATAATCACTTTTTAAAAATCTCTCCTGATTTAAACAGTGAAAAATTAAAATAAAACATTTTAATTCACATTTAATTGCTAATGGGGGATCAAGATTTGTTCATTTTTATTAGTATTTGAAATTTTTAAAATAAATTGCCTGAGGAGGTAAACGCTGGACACTGGGATTGATATCGGTCCCTTCATGTCTCCCAAGCACCTACCACAATGCCTGGCAAAGATTAGGTGCTCAAAAGTATTTTTTGAATGAATGAAAGTGTCCAACAATTTGTAAGAGTTCTTAACTATCTATTAGGATGAGTTTCACATATTTCTCTCAGTTTAACATGTGCTTCTCAGTTTCATTTCTTGTGTTCTCTGCTATGTAGTTTTTAAAAATAAATGTATCAATATTTTTCCCTCTTTTCTCAGGATATTTCATATGCCAAGACTGTGTGTGTGTGTGTGTATACACTGTTTTTCCAGATAGGCAACTGTCATCTGAAAAAATGTCCTTTCCTTCTTACCAATGTTTATACCTCTCATTTCTGGTTATAATAGGCATCTTTGTTTAGTTTTTTTTACTTGAAGAAAAACACTTCTTATTTTTGTGTTATTAATTTTAATAGATTAATTTCAGGATTCTTAATTAAATTAGTGTTTTCTATTTCTCCTAAATAGTTTTTTTTTAAAATCAGGAATAGATTTTGGATTTTATCAAATATTTTTGATACTTTAATGCTAATAATTTTCCTTGTTCCAATATGATTACTTATATTATTAAATTTCCTAAAATTTTATCATTCTTGTACTTCTAGAATTAATTCACTTAGAGCATATTTTTAAAATACAGCTTTAGTTTTGATTTGGTAATATTTCAAATGGAATTGTTACATTTATATAGTACATTTATTTAGGCTACAGTTGTCTCTTTTTAGGTTCTAATACATTACATTTTGATATCAAGGTTATATTTGTTTTCTAGAATAAATAGTGAAGCTTTTATTGCCTTCCTTTTTTAATAGTTTAAATAGCACAGGAATTATGTGTTCCTTGAAGATATGAAAGAACTTGTCAAGAGATACAAGATGGTGGAGTAGTAAAACACTGTGCCTGCTTCATCCACATGACAATTACAACCAAACTATATTATAGAACCATCAACCTTCAGAATGGAGAACCAGCTGAAGTTTAGCTGAACAGACGTGTTATAACTAAGGATACAAAGAAGCCACATTGAGACTGGCAGGAGCGGCGCAGACACGAAATGGCCGGACCCTAACCTCCGTGTGGCCGGGGGGAATCAGCAGGGATCTCTCTGCTATGGAGGTTCCTCCTGGGGGAGCGAGGGACCCCCAAGCCCCACACCAGGCTCCCCAGCATGGAGTACTGGTGCTGGGAAGAGGACCCCACATCTGGCTGTGAAAAACAGCGGGGATATGACCCGCCACCTGGGTGGGACGGAAGGCTGTGGGACACCCAGACAGCCTCTTAAAGGGCCCACACAGACTCGCTGGCAGCACTCACCCTGGGCTCCAGCGAAGAGACAGTGACTCAGGGGTGTTGGAGGCATGGTGAGGGGGGTCAGCTTTGACATGAGGGCTGGAGGGCAGTTGTCATTTTCCCTGTGTGGGATCCTCCTCCCATGCAGCTGGCAGGCAGGCGCCATCTTTCCTGTGTTCAGCGCCCCGCATCCGCTCCCCCACCCCCATACACACGGTCAAATCTGAATGTGATTGGTCTGGTGAGCTCCGCTCCCTCCACCCTGCTGACTCGCTGAGACCCCCACCCCACCAGACTCCCCCAATGCCTGAGGCACTTCCTCCAGGGAGCAGCCAGTCCCACCTGCATCGCAATCTTTCTTGAAGAACTATCAGAGGTCCACAGGCGGGCAGCGACAGGCCTCAGAGACTTTTGCTGAGTAGCTCCAGGCTCGGCACTGGCACTAAACCAGAATCTGCATTAACCTGGTGAACACACCTCTTCTCATAGTCCCACTCTAGTGACTCCCTGAGACCCTGCCTCCCCAGTTTGTGTACCACACAAGGATTTATCAGTGGCTGAACCTTAAGGGAGACAGCAGGTGGCAGCAAGCCTCAGGGTGTCCTGGCTTTTTATGGAGCTACCCCAGGCCTTGTACTGAGGGCAGCCATCCTTGGTTCTTAGCGTGGCCTCTCCCATGTCCCTCCAGGCAGCACAGGCAGAGAACAAACATGGACTGCTTTGTAGCTTTTACAGGTAGTCCCCAGCCAGCCATAGGCAGTGACTGACCTTGGCCTGCACCGGAGCCCCTACTAAGAACCCCTAAAACCAGCATAATTGGAAGTTGGCTTCAGATCACAGTAGAGCATCACCCAGTTAGCCTCATAAGCAGCACACAAAAGAAACTCTGCAGGCCAGAAAGGATAGGGAAAAAATATTCTAAGTGATGAAAAGCAAGTTCCTATAACCAAGATTACTCTACCCAGAAAGGCTCTCATTTAAAATCAAAGGAGAGATAAAGTGTTTCCCAGACTAGAAAAAGCTAAAGAAGTTCATCACCACCAAACCAGAATTACAAGGATTATTAGAGGAACTTCTTTAAGAAGGAAAATAAAACAAAATTATAAATAATAAAATGGCAAAGCTACATATCTGTGAACAATTACTTTAAATGTAAATGGATTAAAAGCTCCAATCAAAAGATATGGAAGTGCTGAGTGAAGTATCAGACAGATATAATGTGATTTCACTTATATTTAGAATCTAAAAAAAGAAAATAAACAAACAAAACAGAAACAAATTCATAAATACAGAAAACATTTGGGTGGTTGCCAAATGGGAGGGGGTTGGGGGTGTGGGTGAAAAAAAGGGAAGGGTTGAAGAAGTACAAATTGGTTTTACAAAGTAGTTACGGGGATGTAGGATATAGCATAAGGAATATAACCAATAATATTGTAATAAATATGTATGGTGTCAGATGGGTACTAGATTTGTTGGGGTGATAGTTGGGAGGGGGTTGGGAGCAGAATTAAAAAGTATATACTAGTAGTTATAAAATAGTCATGGAGATATAAAGTAAAGTATAGGGAATGATACGGTAAAAACTATGTATAATGCCAGGTGGGTACTAGTCAGAGGGATCACTTATTTAATTATATAAATGTCTAACCACTATGCTGTACACCTAAAATTAATATAAAAATAATTTAAAAATATTTTGAGGGGGGAAAAATAGGGAAAGAACTTGTCAATAAATTTCTCTGGATTCAGTACTTTAATAATAGACCTGTAAAAATTTTTCTACATTTCCTTGCTTTTTGTTCTATGTAGACTCTCAACTTATTTCATACAAACTTGACCATTCGTATTTTCATTTTTTAAAATGCATTTAATCAGGATTCTAAAATTTATCCACAGAGATGAACATTGTTTTCTTAAAAGTTTTCATAACCTCTTTTGTAGCTTTGCCTAAATCTACCTCATTATTGATATTTTTTATCTAGAGGGTTGTTTCTCTTTTCTCTCTTTTTTGTTTCGATTATACTTGTGAGGAGTCTGCCAACATAATTAGCCCTGTTGAAAGAATGGATTTTGGATTTATTGTCATTTCTCCACTTTTCTAATTAATTGATTTTGCTTTAAACTTTATGCTACTTTTCTCCTGCTTTGCTTACATTTCTCTCTCTTTCTGGAATGAGTTAAATGCTTAGATTATTGGTTTTGTTTTGTTTTTTTTTTAAATTCATTTTTATTGTTAGACTTATTGGGGTGACATCTGTTAGCAAGGATTACATAGGTTTCAGGCATACGATTCTACAGTGCGTTGTCAACTTGATGTATAATAAGTTCACCACCTAATGTGACTTCCCTTTCCATCACCTTATATTAATGACAAACACAGTTGCGACTTTGATTTTCTTTACTGCATAGAGCTGTATCAGTTTTCACTAGGTTACGCGGAAGGAGCAAATAATCCCCAAATCTCATTGGTTTACAACATCCCAGTTTTCTTTCTTTTTCATATGACATGTTCTTAGCATGATGACTATGGCATTGATCAATGTCTTCTTCATTCTGAGATGCAAGCTGGAGAGACAGCCTCATACCTGGGATGTGCTGGTCTCCCGGCAGAAGAAACAGAGCAGAGTGACTGAGGCATGCAAGGGCTCTTAAAGCTTCATGGGGCAGGACCTATGGTACTCCCATTCACATTCTAATGGCCAAGTAAATATCAGGGGGTGGGGTGGGGTGGAGGATAGCAAATCACTATCACAGGGAAATAACTGGAAAGATGATACAATCTACCACAAAACTTGGGTGATATCCCGGGGTTTGAGAGGTATGAGTAATATTCTTACTGTCATTTTTTAAGTAGTCAGCAACTCTGGTTTTTTTGTTTGTTTTTTTCAGTCCCTAATATTTAAAAATGCTTTTAAAATCTTTCAAGTTTTAAAACATTTTTGCTTTAAAATATTTAACATTTGTTTGCACTTCTAGTTTTACTACATTGTAGATAAGCGAACATAGTAGCCTGTACAACTTCTACTCCTTGAATGTCTTGAATTTTTTTTGGTATCTTAATAAATGATTAACTTCTTTTAAATATACCATTAACATTCAAAGGAATATTTTTTTCTGTTGGTAAGCTATACTTTTCCATATGGATCTAAGAAGCAAGATTATTAATGATATTTTTCAGATTCTCTATATCCTTATTTATTTTTGTCATCATGCTCTGTCCATGATTGAATGGAGTGTATTAAAATTTTATTATAATCAAAATTTTAGTCAATTCTCCTTTTATCTCCAACAGTTTCTACCTAGATGTTCTGATGTTATGTTGCTCATATGAAAATGTAATAAAAATATCTTTTACAGGTCGACTTTTTAGAGCATAACCGACTACTACACTGCGATGTTAGCATCTGCCCACCAGATGCATCTGAGAGGCACTGTTTCATTGCAAATCATTTTTTAATGTTGTATAAATCAGATATTTACTCTACTTAATTTCTTCCCTTGAATTTTCCTTTGTCTAATCTTACTATCAACAACCTTGTTCTTTTTGCCTGTACTAGCGTATACTTTTTTGCCTATCCCCTTTAAAATTTTATTTTCAAACTGTGTCACTTTAAGTGTGTCTCTTATAAACAGAATATAATTTTTAATTAGTTTTTATTTAAGTATAGTTGGTATACAACATTATATTAGTTTCATGTGTACAAATAGTGATTCAGCATGTAGGAAATATAAATTATTTTTAACTAAATCTAAATATCTTTGTCTTTTGTGATGAGAGTTTAAAAATCATTAATAGTGTGAATTTGATAATCTGGTTCTTATTGTGTTAGTCATTCTTGTTTTTGTTTTGTTTTTTGGGTAGTTCCCTGGCTGGGAATTGAACCCAGGCTGCAGTGTTGACAGCACCAAAGCCTAGCCACTACACCACCAGGGAGCTCCCTTATTGGGTCAGTCATTCTGTTATGTACGAGTGTACATGCTTGTGCTTTTCATTTCTTTTAAATAATAATAGCATATTATAAACATTAATTATTTCCATGTGCAGATGGGCATGGCTATCTACAAATGCACAAATCCATCTCCACCTGACTTGGAGAAGTCATTAGGTCAAGTAAATCCAATGGAAGCATCACTACTTCACAAGGGTGCTACGATTAAGATAAACCTTACCTGAAAACTAGAAAAAGGAAAGTATAAACTAATTTTTTCAAATGTATGAAAGATATTCTCTCTCTGAAACTTGGTTTTGATAGAAAAAAAAGAACAAGAAGGAAAACAGGGGCCACAGAGCTGGCTGCTATGTAAGAATTAGAATATATTTATTTGGATACTTGTAATAGTTTTGAATTGGTTTAACAAGTTCTCTCTGCTTGCTCAGGACATGTGGCTATTTGTACTATCCATCTATTAAAATTTTAACAGCTTTTTTGAGATATAATTGAAACACCAAAAACAATGCACATATTTAATTATACAATTGGATGAGTTTGGACAAGTGCCTGTATCCATGAAATCATCACCACAATCAAGGGAATAAACATATCCATCACTTGCAAAGGGTTCTTCATGCCCCCTTTGGGTTTTGTTTTGTTTTGTTTTGTTTTGTTTTGTTTTGTGGATAGGTAAGAACACTTACCGTGAGATCTGTCCTGCTAACCATTTTTTGAGGTGTATAATACAGTATTGTTAATCTTGACACAAAATGGTACCACCACTTGTTTCTGTGCTCCTTGGGCCAGTCGTGGTCGCCTGAGATTGGACTGTGCAGTTTGACTGCAGAAGGAAACAGCCTGCCCAGGAAAGTCACACAACTGCTGGGTGGGCTCCAAGCTGCTACCCAGCCCACACTTGCCCACGGGCCCCTTGCGCTCACCTGCTCAGTCCAGTAAGACAGACTCCCTAACGCCTGGTATTTAACCATGGCCTGAACTTGGAGCACAGTCTACTCTGCCCACTGCTGCTTGTGAAACCATACACTGGAACTCTCCGGACTGTCGCCTTCAGTGGGGTTTTTAGCATTTTCAGGCAGGTGGGCCCACGGTGTTAGGAGAAGAGCAAGTCCAGAGAGTGAGTGTTGTGCCGCCTTAAACGAAGACATCCAGCCCAGTCTAAAGGTTACAGAGAGCTTCCTGGTGGAGACAACGGTGCCTCCTGGACCAACATACAAGGAACAGGGGGATTTCAGGTATTTGATCAGATGGCAGAGTACAATTTTTGGTCACCATAGTTGGGAACCTGAACTGTGTCTACAAACACAGCTAAAGTACAATCTTCACAAAGTTGAAAACATGACTTCTGTGCAGACAGATAGATATAAGAGGAATGTATATCAAAGATTTCATGTGACTCATAAATTGATGGGAGAGCCCACAATGTTAAGACTGTTTCAATGAAGAATTTGAAGAACAGAGATATCGATAGGCAGTCAGGAATGCTGAAATAAATTGGCTAATAGATGCAAAACTGGTTAATATCTGAAAGGGCAATCCAATGTAATATTTGGGGTTATCTTTCCTGTATCTACTGGATAAAATTCATTTTCTTTGCTGTGGACAAAAATCATTTGCATTATTATCAAGTTCTCTACAAGTTAACTGCTACCCTTATGGTTGGAAAATAGCCTAATCAATAGAAAGTCATTAAAAAACTGCCCACCTTATAGATGCTAGACAATGCCCAGCAAGCCACAGAAAGGACATGTGATTGTCTCTTTACCCATTTTCATTTGGACAATTTTCCTGATAACACTTTCTTAAATTGGGGGTGGGGGGGAATTAATATTGATTTCCCAGAGTCATTAACTCTACTAAGTGGATCAAATGTGTGAGGCCACAGCAAGTTCTTCAAACACGTACCTCCAGCTCTCTGCCTAGATTCAGTTCTGGCCCGTATTCTAATAATCTCTGCTGCGTGTCCTGGGAAGGTCGATCGGGTTTACTCCTGCTATCAAGAGTGACACATTCAGCAAATTCTTAAACTCTTGTCATCTCCCCAGCAGCCTTTTGTGGTCCTTTTAACAGCCGGCGGGGCTGAGCAGGAAGAGACAGGTTGCTCTGGGCAGTGTTCAACAGCACAGCTCTTTGTCTCTCGTTGTCAGCCAGCCCTGTCACTACATTGTTCTTCAGGCGGCATGCCTTTGATGGGCTATCTACTCCTCATGTCTCAACACTCCAGGCAGCCTTTGGAGAAATAGCAGCCCTACCCCATTCCCTCTGGTCCAGAATAATCCTGTTATAATATGATATGCTGTCAACTCAGGTCCACATATTTGTTGAGAATACTGGGTCAGAGTCCCAAAGACATAAAGGCACACTACTTTCCATCTCACTGGGGAGACCCGCATACACACGGACAAAGGGTGAAGGCCAGCAAGAAGAGCACTGAGGAAATAACGGGTCCGACTCCTTACCCCAGTACTCGTGTGATCTTGGACAAGTATTGATATTTTCAACATCACTACTGAGGTATAATTTATATACCCCAAATCGGTACCCATTGTAAGTATGCAGTTCAATGAAATACTTTTTAGTAAATGTATAGATGCAGACATCTCCTTGATCCAATTTTAGACCATTTCCATCGCCTCACAAGGCTCCCTTATGACCCCCTGCAGTTAATCATCATTCTCGTGCCAGCTCCAGACAACCACTGACCTGCTTTCTGGTTCTATAGGTTCATCTTTCCTGGAAATTTCATACAAATGGAATCCTACAATCTGCGTATGACCTCTTTTACTTAGCATAATGGTTTCGAGCTTGGTCACGTTGTAGCATGTATTAGCCGTTCCTTTGGATTACAGTCCACCTTATGGACAGACGCCATTTGTCTTCCATTCACCAGCTGATGGCTATTTGGATGGTCTCAGTTTGGGCCTATTATGACTAATGCATCTACAAACATTCACACATAAATCTTTGTGTAGATATATGTTTTCATCTCTCTTGGGTAGATACCTACGAGTAGATTTGGTGAGTTGTATATTAAGGATCTGTTAAACTTTTTAAGAAACTGCCAAACTCTTTTCCAAAGTGGTTGTAATCATCTTACACTGCCACCAGCAAGGCAGGAGGGTTCCAGTTTCTCCACATCCTCCTCAACACCTGCTCCTACTTGTCCTGTCAACCATCCTAGTCGGTGTGAATGGCATCTCACAGCAGTTGTGATTTGCGTTTTCCTAATGGCTAATGATGTTAAACATATTTTCATATGCTCATTGGCCATTCTCATGTCTTCTTGGGCACAATGCCTACTCACATGGGCCCCAGGAGTGAGCACCCAGGTCGGCTGTCCCAGCTGTGGCCTTGATGAGGGCATGAGCCATCACACCACCTTGTAGCTGAGACCACTGAGCAGGGCCTCCCTGGCTGCTATGAAAAGAGAGTAAGCCTCTGGAATCAGGAAACAGTAACAGCTGATATCTATTTGAGCTCACTATTCACCAGGACTAGGTCCAGGTTTTGTATGAATTATCTCTGCTATTAATCTTTGCTATTCGGTTCTGTTATTGCCCCCATTTTACATACAGTAGACTCTCCGTTAACCAGCACCCATGCTGTATAGATGCAGTAGTATCTCTTTGATTTTTTTTTTGCCGGTTGCTTGAGTTCCAGTTAACAGAGAGTCAACTGTAAATGAGGAAACCAAGACTCAATGAGATTAAGGTACTTGGCGGAGCCGGGTCAGAATTGAGACAATCTGACCCAGACCCTGGCATGGTCTATGCTGCCTGCGTCCCAGGCTGGGCTCATGCTGCGGCCCACGTCTCTCAGGACCGCAGTCCACCAGCACAGGGCCTGGCATACGTGCAGGTACCTAAGAGATGGGTATGCAGGAAAGGATGGCAGGGACCAAAGCCAAAGCAACCGCTCGTGTCACAGAAGGAAGCTGAGCACTGGAGGGATGAGGCACGATGAGGTGCGTTTCAATGTTGGCAAATCATCTATTTTTGAAACCACAATTAGAGCAGGCCCAGGCTTTGCCCTCTGTAATAATAACCTCAGTCCACCCCTTTATTTCACTAGACCTAACGGAGCCAGTCCTCTAACTGGCCCTTCCGGGCCTGTGCACGATGCGGTGCCCACCACAGGAGAGGGCACCATCACCCTGGCAGCTGCCCGGGGCAGGTTGGAAATGCTCCGTTAACCTGTACGGTGGCTCAGGGTCACATCACATCAGCCCCTCGCTGGCTGCATGAGGACAAGGAGCCGAACCCACCCCTCACCTCGGCCTCAATTTCACCCTCTCCAAAAGGTAATTAATAAGAGTTTCTGCCTCCAAGAAAGCCATAGGGCTGCAGGGAAGTTCAAATAAAATATTGCCTTGAAGTCAAAGCCTAGCATTTCAGAAACGCTCAGGAAATTGTAGGCGTCACCCTTGTGTTTCTCCAGGTGCTGGTTTCCGAGGCCCCTGTCAGGTGGGAGCGTCCCTTCCCGGCTGGATACGCAGGACGCCAGCGGGGCTGAGGGGCTATTCTTGTCCTCCTTAGGGAAGGAATGGAGGGACTCTCTGAAGATAAGGCATCCCTAATTCCCTTCCTTCCTCCGCAGTTCTCCACATACCCCCCTTTTCTCCCCTTTCAGCCTCGTAGACAAAGAATGAGTGCCCTGGCCTCTCGCCAGATGGAGCAGGAAGTTATGAATGAGGATTGCACGGGACAGTTGGCTTTTTGCAGAGATAGGCCCCAAATTAATCCTGAAGCCTGGGCAGTAACCACAGGAAACTTGGAGCCATGAGGCCACCACTTAACACTTACATATCTCTGTCTGTCCTGGAGCGTTAGGCAAACAATAGCCTGATGCACTGAAGGCCTGAGGGAGGTATTATTAGTCACGGACTATCTGATAGCAACTTTTGGGAACCAACACTCAGGGCCAGAATCTGGAACTGGGGCCTCTGGTGGGACTAGGCTCCCCTGTACAGGAGTCTTTGGGGGATGTCACAGCAAATTTCCAATAACTGGTTAATGCCCACCAGTACTTAGCAAATTAGGCCTGTGTTGAAGTGTCGGTGCCGAGGGGCTGATTTATTGAACTGCTCTAATTAGGGTCTTGTAACACATCAAAGGGGCGCTAAAGAAAAGAGGGCTGGTCTCAGAGACTGGGGAGGGCACCCAGGCAGGGTCTGTCCCTTTGCCAAGCTCAACAAATGCCACCCTGACAGTGCAGTGGGCTCTGGCAGGACAGCAGCCATCAATTAAATTAAAACATTAACCCATGGGCTGGACCGGCGTGGTGTAATCTCTTACCATGCCCACTGTCCCCTTTGCTAGCCTTCCTCCCCTATAGAGGCCTGAAGTTAATGGAGAGTCAAGCCTGGAAAAGCTCCCAGATCAAGGGATGACCCAGGACAACCTGCCACTGAGGGTTCAGAAATCAGTGGAGGTAGCGAACCAGCCTTTGGAATTGCACTCCTTCTCCCTTTCCCAGCACCATGTCTTAAATATGCAGCTCCCGCTTGAAATCTCCGTAACCACAAATGGAAACAGCTTTCCCCACTGTCATATCTTGCCAAGCAAGCCGGGTTTGCTGCTGAGGGTAGAGTGCCATGATTGTTTCCATCCAAGCTTAAGCCCCAACACTGCCAAGTCGCTCTCCGTAATCGTAAGATCCTCAATCTCTCTGCCTCAGTTTCTCCATCTGTGAAGAGGGAGAAGTAACTTACGGGGTTGCTGAGAGGTTAAAAAAAATGGGTGTCAAGTGCCTGATACATAGTTAGAGCTTAATGAGGGTGGTGGTTATTATTGCATGCATACTATTATGACCAAAGGAGACCCGAGTAACCATGAGCAACCTAAGAAAATATTGGCAAACAAGTCTTTACAGAAGGTCCTTCTCGTGGCCAAAACAAAGAATGTCTCTCAGAATGTCCAGATGCCTATGTCAAGGTATCCAGGATGTCTCAGATGCAAACCTTCCACAACCCCAGTAAGAATCTCTGCTTAGCTAAATTGTCTAAGTGGCCATTTTTGTTGACATTGAAAAATGGAATGCAGAAAGCAGCAGTCACTCATCACGAGGCACAGGGCTCCTTGGAGAAAAAGGTGGTGCCAGGTGTGCGGCAGCAAATGGGTGGGATAAGCCTGGAGTTTCTTGTCAGGCTACACAGCAAGGAAGCCATCTATGTACTGGGGTCAAGGCCAAAGGGCTCAGGAGCTGTCTCAGCCAGGTTCCCTCTGGCCCAAGATGGGTGATCTGAGCATCAGTTAGCATAGCTGCTACAATGAGTTGAAATGCATCAAATGTGTGCTGAAGAACAAATTCACATTTGTTAACACTGACAAGGAAAAGGAAAGAATTAAACATTTATTTCAGCTTTCCAATGTGAACTGTACTTCAGAGTAACCAAACTGTTGATAAGGGAAGGTTTCTCTTTATAGTTTCCAGCCAATAAAGGGAGATAATAAATACCACCATTTTTGCAACAATAACTAACTTATCTAACCAATTATGATCATAACGTCCTAAAAAGAGGGATGATCAAATATTTTGTGCCTCCTGATAGAAGTACATACCACCATCTATGAAGTGGTCTTGCCAAAAATATCACATTTTAATCTGATCAAACTCAAGATCTAAATATTAATTTGAAGTCAATTCGGAGACAGAAAAACATGGCAAATGACACCATGGGAATGCCATCAGCAAGCTCCAGACTGAGAGAGACTCTACAGGAAAAACAACTGGCTTCTTCAGTAATTAGCATAAAAAATTAACGAAAGAGAGTAAAGAAAATCCTGTAAATTAAAAAACAATTCATGTCGACAACACCAACTGCTGGTGAGGACGTGGAGCAGCACGGCCTCTCGTTCGCTGCTGCTGGGAGAGTGGCAGGTGCCTGGCAGCTTCCTACAGAACCAACCGGACGCGTAACCGCACGATCTGGCACACACACCTCTCGGTGTTTGTCCAAACTGGTTGGAAACTCACGTCCACACAAATCCCTGCAGATGGAGCACTGCCGCAGCTTTATTCAAAATGGCCAGCACTTGGGGACCAACCGGATGCCGTCAGTAGGGGACTGGATGAACAGGCTGTGGCCCATCCAGACAAGGGAGTTAGCACTCGGCGCTGAGAAGCGATGAGCTAGCGGGCTGCGAGGAGACGCGGAGAAAGCTCAAACGCGTGTTCCTACGTGAGAGCAGCGAGTCTGAAAAGGCCGCACGCCTGTCAGCCATTCTGGAAAAGATAAAACTATGGGGACAGCAAAGAGGTAAGTGGTTGCCAGGGTTCGTGGGGAGGAAGGATGAACAAAGCACGGAGTGTTTTGGGGACAGTTTCACCACATCTGTACGATACCGTGATGTGATGCCAGGACACGTAATGGTGGGTACCCGTCATCGTACGTGTGTCAAAGCCCCTAGACAGCACACCAAGAGTGAACCCTAACGTACACTGAGGACGCTGAGTGACAGTGATGTGTCAATGTAGGGTCATCGACTGTTAGAAATGTGCCACTCTGTGTGGGGTGTTGGTGGGGGGGTGGGGTTTGTGGGTGTGTGAGGACAGGGCAAATTTGGGAACTCTCTGTACTTTCTGCTCAATTATTCTGTGAACTTAAAAGTGCTCTAAAAAATAGTATATTTTTTAAAAAGCAACGCTGTGAAAAGCCAACCAATTACAGCATATGGACCTTATTTTGATCCTGATACAAACAAAGTATATATGGGGGGTGGGGTGGGACAAGGAGAGAAGAACTGGCTAGATATTGAATGAAATTACAGAATTATTGTAATAAATTTAGAGGTGATAATGCCCTGTGGTTATGTCTGAAAAACAGTTCTCTGGATTCCGAAATGTGTATATAATAATCCGAAGTCTGCGATTTGCTTTGAAATATTCCGGTAAGAAAGCCAGTGAGTAAGAATGTGCAGAAAACAAGACGGGTTGCACGGCGGGTGCACAGGGTTTGGTATGCGATTCTTTCAACAACTGCTCATGCTTGAACTTTTCTGTAATAAAAAGTTAAAGGAAAAAGGCAGCACCGACGGGGGCACCAAGTCCAGCCTAGTGACATCACAACCGCTGTGAAGATACTATGTGGCCCCACCGACAAAGCTTTGGAACTTACGTCTCCAAACAGGGGGCCCAATGCTTGACGCGTGAAGCCAGTCGCGTCCCTGCAGTGTGGGAAGCTCTATAGAGTTCAAGTGAACCTGACGGGCCCTTGCAAACGCTGGGTCCTGTGCCCATGCGGTGCTCTGTGGCTGACACGTGTGACGAAGACGGGAAAGTTGGTGTTGCTGTTCTCTCTGCGATGGCTATTTAAAAACTAAGCATCGTGGAGACCGTCTCTTGATGCTGGTCTAACAAAGGGAAGAAAACGAACACTTACCGAGTCCCTTCTGTGTGCCCGGCACGAGGCTTGCTTCCTTTCACCTACTACTCGGAAGAGGCTGGTGAGTTAGGGCTGAAGAGTTCCCGACCTGAGACAGGGAATCTGAAGCTAAGACAGCTGGCCCGGCCTCCTCAAGGCCACAGAGGTAGCAAGTGGCTGAGCCAGGGTGTGACTGGCTATCTGAGGACAGAGCAGATTTTTAATCTCCACTGAATTTTCTCTTAGTCTGGAGTCAACCCAGATGGAGTTTTAGCCATCACTTAAAACTAGAACAAGCCTTTCTGATTTTGGGTGTCAGACCCAGTCTCTCTCTTCCTTCCCTCCTTCCTTTCCCATTTATATAGGTGCTAGGTTTAAAGGGGGAAAGGAAAAACATGACACCTCCCCTTAAGAGTTCAAAGACAGAGATGTGAAATGACAGCAACTTGTGAGATCTAAGTCCTGTATTTGTTATCGAATCCTCGTGAGAGACCTTTAAGAGAGGTGTCTCACCCACACCAGCATGTAGGAAACTGCTGCTTAGAGGTGACAGGAAATTCACCCAAGGTCACATGGTCAGTAAGGAGCAGGACCAGAATTGGAACCCCACATTGAATGCAGAACCCAAGCTTGCAACCACTACATCAGAGAAGGTACTAGAACCCACCTTGCGTCTCTCCTGTTGTCTTTCGCCTCCGCGCCCCAACTCCTTGTAGACAGAAGCTTCACGAGGAACTTACCTTCCTCAGCGGAAGCAAGTGGAGAATTAGGAATATTCGGCAGGTTTAGGAGAGCAACACCTTACCGTAAGGTCTCTTTACAGCCCCCGGAAGTCACTGTGGACCAGGCTTCCGGAGTCAGCAGGCTGTCCGTGGAGGAGAGAGGGCTCTTACCCAGCACTCGACCCCCGGCTCAGCCCACGTCAGGACGTGCTTGGGCAACAGGAGCAAACCAAGTCAGGGCGGCTTTTAGCAACGATACCGAAACCCTGTCATCCTGTCACACAGCTCCCAAGTGTCACCGTCATGGACCTGGGGCAGGTGACACAAGTGTTAACACTTCACGACCCCAAACTCTTCTGCCAGGGACTTCCTAGCACTGCCCAGGCTGCAGAGGCCGCCACCCGCCTCTCCTGCCCAGCCACTGCAGCAGGGCCTCCGCCCACTCACACGATCTCCTTTTCACCCATAATTCCGTGGGAAGCAAACAGAAAGATGCTGCTCTTCCCATTTTACAGACAAGAAAACTGAGGCACGAAGAGGGACTATAATTTGCCCAAGGTCCCATAGCTGGTAATTACTAGACCTGAGACAGCCCTTGGTCTTCTGGCGCTGAGTTTGTTCTTTCAAGTATCCATTAAGGCAGCACAGATATAAGTCCTTATTGTGTTGTGGCAGCACCAGGGCCATTCTCCCACCATAGGTTATGAGCGAATAACATCCCCTCGTTCCCCCGCAATTTCTTCTCCTCTCTGGCCCCGGCCCCTCCCCCACTTCCCATCCATACCACCACCTGCCTTAGGCTACTTTTCCCTGGGGACATCGCACGCCCCCCCCCCCTTCCGCCAGGGTCCCCAGGGTGCAGGCGCCGTTGGGGATTCTCACCTGGGACCCACCTGTAAGACTAAGAGACACTGGAATATAACGAGGAAACGGAATTCCACGTGGTGACAGCAGCCGTCCCAACTCTCCCACCCCTGAGAGAGAGGGGCAGATCTCCAGCTTCCGCCACCCCCAGGCTCTGGAAGGCGGCTTCTTTTACATACACTTTGCAGGGATGACTCAAGTAAGTCTTGACGACTCTCTTTCCCTGGAGACTAGACTAAAAGTATTGTTTAGAAATCTAATATATGGTTTATTTACTCAATTTGTGCTGAGCTCCACAGTTCCTTCAGGCCAGCCTCACTCGCCCATTACTCTATTAATGCTCCATTACTGAAATTAGTGCTGTAATTGCAGGGGGAAAGGCGGAGGAAGGGGGCACTCCTTAAAGGCACAGGTCTCATTTAATCACATCACGGGCAGAGGCCCGGAACTGGCGTGGGGGGCCACACGCACGTACGGGCCAAGGCGACGCCTTCGCCGGGAGGCGGCAGGAGGTGGACATGGGCCTGTGGCACTGGCCAATCAGGGCGAGGCCCGGGAGGGGGATGCAAGAGTCAAGTCCATGGCCCTTGGGCCCTTCGCTGCAGCTCAGCGGGCGTGGGTGCCTCGGTCCCCTGGTCCTCACGCCAGCCACTTCACACACACCCACTCGGCCCCCAGGTCCACTTCTGATCACTGACTGCCCATTTGTAACAGGTGATGTCAAGGCCATTGTGCTTAGGCTTCCAGGGCCCTCCTCTTCACTGCCACAGGCTGGGGTACTCTCTGTCTTCCTGGCTTCTCCTCGCTTACCCCCGGGCCCCACCTCCCTCTCACACACCCCCTGTGGCTTCAGGCCGGGCCAGGCCCACTTCCTCCAGGAACCATGCCAGAAAGTCTCGGCTCCCGCCACCTCTCTCCACGGTTTACTCTCTTCCACGTGCTGAGGTGAAATGCACTTGTACTTGGCTGCCCCGGAAGCATGCGGCCCATCGCCACTCTCATCAACACATGTCTCGTGAGGGGTGCCACACTCCTGGCCTCTCTCTCCTCACCTTGCACGCACTTCCCGGTAACTGGAGACCTGAATCGCACCTCTCCCCCTCCTGAGGTGGCTTTCTTAAAGGTCAAGGCCGTTCTCAGCGCTTACCTTCCGCGGGATGGCTGTGTGGCATCAGACGTTGCCCAAATTCCTCTTTCTGGAGTGAATTTTCCCTTTGGCTCCTGTGAATAATGTTTTCTCCAAATTCTTCTCTTCTTTCTCATAGAACATTCTCTTTCTACTATTGTAATCCTGGACATTTTTTTAAGTCACAGATCTCTTTGAGAATCTAATAAACACACACACACACACACACGTCTGCTCACAGGCCCTATAAAACTCTAAATGCCAACGTAACCACCTCTGCTTCTCACTCTCTTTCTTGGTGATCTTGCCAAGAAAGTCATGTATCTGGACAATTCCCAAATCTGAACCTTAAGCCTTGGTCTCTTTACTAATTCGTGATTTCGATCACTGCGTTTCAGCTGCCTGATGAATTCCCTGCTGGCATCTCTGACACATCCTTCCCTCATACCCAGCTTTCCTCTCATCTGTCTGTTAGCGACTTGGTGACATCGTTTTAGTTATGCAGACTGAAAAATTTGGGGTCATCATTAACCCTCTGGTTTCCTAAACCTGCCCCAAACCCAATCACCGACACTAAGTCCCCGTGATGCTTCCTCTACCGGGTCCCTCACCGCCATTCCTTCCTCGTTGTCCCCACTGGTGCCACCTCAGTTTGGCTCATCCTCTTAACTGGTCTCCTCGCCTCCAGGCTCAGGGTGCCCAGTCTACAGAGTCAGAAATACTGTCATCAGGGAGAAGTGATCCTTTTCAGATGTTGTCCAGAAGACTCCCCCGATGTCTTCCTGGCCAGAACTGAATCACGTACCTGTCCCTAGGGCTGGTCCCCGGGAAGGGCCATCGACTTGCAGTGACTAATTCAGACCATCATAACAGATCCACCATGGCAGAGCAGGTAAAATGGCAATAAAACTGAAGTTCCATTAGCAAGAAAGAAGGGAGAATGGCCACACACGAAGCATGGAGGCAGCTGATGCTGCCATGACGTGATATTATCATTTATCGGTTTATTTATCTAGACTAGGAGCTCCTTAAAGGAACCGAGACTGGGGGAGCCATCGCGTCTCCTGCAATAAAGGTGTTTGGAAGACGTTTTCAAAGGAGAAATGAAGACACTTACATCTCCTGCGTCTTTTACTGATTTCCCAGGTGCTTGGTATTCTTGTCAGAGCAAAAAAGGTGACTCGATGGCCTCTTTGCAGAAAAAGAGAAAAGCTCAGGAGGCTCACTGGCATTTCATCTTCACGCGGACCTTGTATAGTGCTAACACTGCCGGGCTATTTTAAGGGTCTGTGGGTGAAATACTATTAAGTGTCTCACGTCTCTCTACCCTTGACTGTGGCTGTTGAAGCCAGAGGCAGAAGTGCGAAAATACAGCTGAGAAGCTGGTCTCGGGGCGTTTCTGGCCAAGTCAAAGTTGGAAAGACAAGAAATCTCACAAGATTGTTCTTGTAAAGCTTAAGGCCGCATCTTGAGCCAACTCAAGGTTTATGGCGACATGGCTGTCCTTCGGGGCATTCTCTGTGTCAGGGGAGAGCTGCAGGGTCACACCTTCCTGGGCAGAGTGACATCTTCCATGGCAGGCAGAAGCCCCTGCTAATGACTTTCCAAACACAGCACTTCTGAGTGGTCCGTGTTGCTCTCTGGTGGGAGCATGGGTCGTGGGAAGGTGGAAGGCAGTTAGGCGAACAGAATGAGATCAAGTGAAAGGGCTACATGACAGGAGATCTGCAACACGAGTCCCTGGACCAGTGCGGGCCCTGAAGTTGATGTCAATAAATATTAACGAATTGATTGCTATACAATCAAACAGTCCTTAATATTTCAACCGTAGGAGTCAAGATAGCGAATAGGTGGTGCATTATAAATACAGTCCAAATGTTTGATCTTAAATTAGATATTCATCAAGGCATAAGCTGGCTGTTGGGGAGCATTCTATGTTTCCCCAGGATGGGGATGACTGTCCAAGGGATATAACTGCGAACTATAGGAGGAAGAGCTTAAATTTTGTGATTTTTCTCTATAATCAAGAAGTCCATTAACCAAGAAAGTGTTAAAATAGACAGTAGGCCATTCTATTCCATCCCTCCATCAAGCGCTGGCTTAAACAATTGAATAGAATCTACCTGACTGAAATAATTCAGAATTGTAGAACACATGAAGAAGGACTCACCCACAGGCACCAGTCTTTCCTGTCCCCAGACTATTCCATGATTATCTGTGTTGTGGACCTAAGGACCCACACCGGGCTGTGCAGATGCAATTGGCTATTAATTAGACCAGAAGGCATGGCCCTTCCAATAGGAACCATTGGTGGTCTGCCAGCAGATGCCGTTGGCCCTTTAAAGTTGCTCCTTGCATCCTGACCTTCCTGTGTGTTCCGATAAAACAAATCTCTGCGAATTTGATGGCATGTGACACAACCATGTCACAGGCAGGCAGATGACCTGAGCTTCCACAGGCTCATGCTCAAACATGCCTCCAGAAGGCTCAAACATGCTCACCAGGGTCCCATCCTTGATCTGGCCTATTCAGAGAGAAACTAAGCTGGGTCACCCACGAGGGACCAAGAATGTCCGAAACAGAGTTCCCTAGCTGGGCCTGAACACTTACCTTCTCCTCCAGCTGGGCCTCTCCAACCCGAGTGTTGGGGTCCCCATTCTCTTTGTCTTTATTCATTCATCAAGCTGATATATATTGAGACCTAACAGGTAGCAAGCACAATGGAAGGCTGGGGATACAGAGATGGTGAAGCCGGGGCCTCTTTCCCGGGGAGGCACATCCTGTAGTTTGGAGTCCGGCCTGGGAACGGCTCGTTCTGGTTCCAAGGGCTAAGTGCTGTGGCTGCCACGCGCGCACAGGGCGAGGCTTCGCGCTCGCTCTCTCTCTCTCTCTCTCTCTCTCTGTCTCTCTCTCTCTCTCTCTCTCTCTCTCTCTCTCTCTGCCGGAGCGCTACCTGCACTGCTGTTTATCTGCGGACCAGGGCAGGGCGGGCACTGCAGGCAGCAGAAACAGCACGCGCAAAGGCCCAGAAGCCTGCAAGGACAATACTGGTTCTCCTCCACATTTCTGGGGGAATTTTCTGCGAGAGCTGCTCTTGCACTTGTCACCTTTAGTTGGATTTTAATCCCGCCATGGCCTTTGGCACGTCCCTGCATTCTTCTCTTACCTCAGCCTGGTGCTTTTGCACACTGTCTTCATCTCAGCCCATTCTGACGCGACCGCTTCCTGTGCCCGTGTCACAGCCACAGGCGGCCGGCAACGCGGTTTGGGCTACCAGTCTCTTCTTTTTCTAGCAGAAACACACGGTGGAGCCCTGAATCATCAGGCCGAGTCCTCCATAATTTGCAGTACCTTCCTACGGACCCCTTACTAGTCTTTCCACCGTCTCTGAGGGAGGAGGTTGCTCTCTAAGCCTGAAGTCTCCTGCCACCCACATCACCGCATATTCTGGTACGACGGCTGCCCCGCGAAGGTACAGAGCTAAGAACCAGCCACTAGGTCTGTTGGGGGACCTTTGTCTCCGGTAATGCTACTGGACAGAAGCTAGATTTTCCTCGCTCCAGTTAGCAGGTTCTCCGAGAGGCGGTATAGGGAGGGAACCCCACTCCCCACCTGGAACTGTGCCCAGGCTCTTGCGAACTCTCCCTGGCTCCTGGCGCCTTTCCTGAGGCCCCTGGGAGCTCGTCCCATGCCCTCCGCGGCGTGGAAGTGCGGCTTCTGAAAGGACGCAGGCAATGACGCCCTGAGGGCGGTGGGCAGTGCCCGGCGTCCTGGGGAAAGACGGGACTCCGGCGGTTCAGCTGGCCTTGAGGACGGCGGAAGACTGTGTGTTTTCCGCATCCTTGTACCTGTGACTTGGAGGTGGGGACATCAGTAGGAACGTGTTAGCTATTGCAACTTTCCTCTTTGGGTGTGGGCTGTTTGAACTGGAGAATATGTGCTCCGAAATCATCTCTCAATCCTCTCCTATTGGTGAGGCCAGTAACAACCACCCTCCAGGATGTAGCATGTAAGTTATAGTTGGTTAAAGGACTGTTACCTGCTTGCTGGTTGCATTTTCACGAGTTCTATATGTCAATGTGGGGGGCGGGGGGGCTTGGAAGTGGAGGGTGGGGGGTGGAGAACTATCCTGGGCACCATGCACCACGTTAAATCAAAAACCCTTACTTTTGAATTCTAAATTTTGCTGAATTTGATTCTTAATTTTTCTTCCTAACTGAATAGCTATGATAAATTTTCAAAACTCTATGGGGCTCTAACATAGTGATCACTTTCAGGCTATGAAAGTATGTGAGATGGTGTCCCCCCTTCGAGTGGCCCCAGTCTGCTGCGCTTTGTGAAACCCGTTAGCTTTTGCGCTCTCTCCTCCTGAACCTTCGGGTGGGGCTCGCGTTGCTCCCGGGTCCCGCTAGGCCCGGCCTGTCTCTCTTGTGGCAAAAGCTCTCCAGTGCTGCAAAGATTTCTGAAAAGAGGGTCATAAAACCTCAAGTTGGAAGGAAATCTTAACAGGACCTAATCTGTCACCCTCTAGCCCCACCCCACATACGCCCCCTGGTCCTCGGGACCCCCAATGCTCAGGAACTCCCTCCCCATGGTGCTGTAGTTCCAGCTCTGGGCGCGCTGGTGGTGATGACGTCGTTTCTTCTGTTGAGCTGAAATGGCTTCTCCTTGCCTCCCGCGTGGGTCCTGGATCTGCCACACACGGACTCAGGACATGAGCGTGTCCTCTCTTCCACACAAGCCCCCGAGGTTTTGCGTTCTTCCTCCGTGTTGTGTCTTCACTGAGATAAACCTGTTCGGTCCCCTCGGACACTCCTGCCGTCCCTTGTACCTCCTTCCTTGTGTCCTTAGTCTCGTGGGAGTCCTTAGTTCGTTTGCTGGGAGGCAAGAACACCAAGGCGTGGTAAGCACCAAAAGTGGGGGGTGCCAGGGAGAGAATGCCCATCGACTAGTGCCGGGTGTCCTCAGGGGCTAGACAGGGCTTCCCAAAGAAGACAGCAAGGGCATTCATTCTTAGCTAGAGCTGTGATCGTCGATGAGCTGGGATGGCCGCTCCCCGGGAAAACTAGAGGAGAGGATATAACAAGTGGGTTCCAAAGGTGTAGCCAAGGGTAGTGGGGAAACCCATCGTACTTAGGCCAGGGTCACTCTCCCTGGTCCCTGGGGACAAGGGGACAGAGTGGGTCACAGTAGCGTGCAGTGCAGAATCCATTACTGGTGAAACTCGTGTGTTACCTTTGTTAAACAAACATGAACACTGGGGAACGCTCTACAGCTCCCATTTTCAAACCCTCACTTTTAGATGTTCATTGGCACCTACGCGACAGCTAAGAATTCCTTGGCGTGCATTAAACCCCGGTGAGGCGGGAGCACGAAGGGAAGTGACTCTGGGGACTTATTTTCAGGGGAGGCCTGTGACAAACGCCGAGCCCCTTTGCATGCAGGATCTCACTGCCCTCCCCCTGGTCCCCCACATGGCGATTACTGTCCCGGTTTGGCTGAGGTCTGAAACACACCCTGGCTGGGAGGGAGCTGGCACCAGCCCGGGTGAGAATTCGTGCCTACCCCTCTGGGCCCCACCTCTAGCAGGTCACCCGGTCTGTGTTGTCACCTTGGGACATCGGAGAGAGCTGTGGGCTCCAGAAGGTGAGACGTGCAGGGCGGGGTGGGGGACTGGGGGCAGGGACAGCCAGCCGGGGAGGGTGGCTGCAGAGCTTCTGACAGCCCAGGCCAGAGCGCGGGGCCCTATTCCTGACGACGGAGCCCCCAGGCAGGCGCCGAGCGGATAAGGGTGTAGACAGTGAGGCCGGCCGTGCTGCTTGCCAGCCCCTGCAGATAGCAGGCAAATAATCGGCACATGTTGAAAAAAAATTAAAAAGCTATCGGATGTGAGTATTTTCTAGCAGTGCCTGGCGGGAGTGCCCGGGAGGAATTTAATCAGCAGGAGGTGCTTAACCGGGGCCTCGCCCCAGGCACTGGCGAGGCTGCCGAGGAGCTGCGCGTCCCGCCGCTCCTGTCTGCTGAGGACGTTCAATTCGTTAATTCTGCAGCTGGTGAGAGAGGTCAGATAGGAGAGTGACGATTGTTTTCTGACGTCCCAACCCCTGCTCACATCTTTCTAATTAATCCTTTTAGGAGCCACGGGTAGATTAAGGAGGAGAAAAGGTGAGGGGAGCCGGTGTGAGGGAAGCGGGGGGCGGGGGAGCCAAGCCCGAGCTGGGCCTGCCGCCCGCGGCTCGTCTCACTCGGAGGGAACTCAGATGCTGTGCAAAGTCAGAACCCGCAAGGGCCACCAGACGCGCTCCCCGGTGACCGCTGTAACCCAGGCCCACGGAAGGAGGGGCCGTGGTCTCCGTCCCTCGGGCTTGGACTGACCCCGCCATCAGGAGCTGCGGAGGTGTGGGGCAGAGGGGACAGCCCTGCAGGGTGGGAGCGTGACCTGCAGTTAGAGGCCCAAGGTCAGCTGTCAGAGTGTCCCCCAGATGCCGGGGCGCTGGGGTAGGTGTCTCCGCACGTCCTGGTGCTCTCGTCTGCCTGTGTGACATGTGCCTTGTGTGCCCTTCCAGCCTTGTTTTCCCTCCTGCCACAGAGGGGACTCCCATGGGGCCCATCCAGGGGTCCCTTGGCCCAGAGGCAGGAGGTTGTCTGAGGCTGCCTGGGTCCGAGGGTGCCATGCCTCCCAGCAGCCCCCCCCCCCGCGCCTCCAGGCTTCTGTGCCTCCGCCCACCACCCTGACAGCTGTGTGGCTCCTCGCCTAGGTCCCTGTCCTTTCCTGCTGCTTCCCCTGCAGCCACCCACTGCTTTGTCATTAGTGTCGTTGCAAACAAACACCCCTCCAATTACCCCATCGGTGATCCCTTTGTCCCACTGGGTGCCGAGTGGATAAGGCCAACCTGAGTTTGCATCTGACCTCTTTGTTGCATAAGAACGTGACAAGGTGACCTAACCTCTCTGACCCTGAGTTGACACATCTGTAAAATGGGGACAATGACACTCACCCAGAGTGCTGTGAAATCTCCTAACCAAACACGTGGTGGTTGCTTTGTGAGGACCCATTTCTTTGCTTAGGAAAATCTCAAGTTTAGAGGAACCACAAAAATCAGTCAAGGGTGTGAAATAAAGAATACCAGGAACACGACAATCGCTGTCAAACCCAAGATAGTCACCCACGTTACCCGCCGGGGTGTCTCCCGCCAGGTGGTGCGATCGGACCGCGGACCCCTGTGTTCTGGTTGTGGGGAGCCCGGCTCGGAGCTGGCCGTCGTGGCAGGCAGAGGGCGTGGTGCGTGGATGTCCCCTCCACATCCCGGTGGCTCCTGGCATCCTCCGGTGCTCACTCGTGCTCTGCCATATGCGTTCTGCACACATTTGCCAGGTGACCTTCCACGTGTCAGGTGCTGTGCCAGGGCCTGGGGAATCAGAGGAACACCAGGTACAGAACAAGATGCTCCAAACCAACTGGGGAGACGGGTCCTAAATCCTAACTTTGATCAAAGGCCACCAAGCACAAACATGGTGTTGGGGTGTGTGCGTGTGCGTGTGTGTGCGTGCGTGTGCGTGTGCACGTGCACGTGTGTGTTAGGGGAGGAGGGTCTGGGAAGGCTCCTCTGGGCCTTGAAAGACGAGCTTCCCAGAGAACAAGGAAGAGCTCTGCAGCCAGAGGGAACAGCATGTGCAAAGGCTCGGAGGCGGGAGAGCACATGAGGGATTCTGCCACCAGTCCCCAGTGGCTGGAGCACGGGGCCTGAAGTACTGAGGGCAGGGGGACACCATGGCACGTGAAGGCTGGCTTGGAAGCAGGGAACAGCCTGAAAGCCACCCTGAGGAATTTGGCTCTGATGTAGGCGGCAAAGGGAAAGTAGGAAAAAATCTTCATGATAAATGTTTTATAAAGAAAACTCTGGTAGGAACTCCATGTGCAGTTTTGGAAATCCGTTGCATTCTGACCATAAGGCCCTATTCCCCTAGGCTGGCAGGAGAGTGATTGACAGCGGTCACTGAGACCTCCCCTTTCCTGGCTGCCACTCAGGATGGTGCCTCATTCCAGAGTCTTGCACTAAGACCCCCCTCCAGGGGGTGCCACAAGGCCCTCAGGGACGGCCACGGAGTGGGAACCAATTCCCACGTCAATGGTGCGAATCACTGACCCGAGACCCCTCCCAGGTTGGGAACCCACATTCCCTTGTCCTTCTTTGACCCTTAGGGTCCGTATCCTCTCCCCCATCACCCTTCTCCTACACACACAGCCTAATCCGCCACAAGCATTTACAAAATACGGGGAAATCATAAACTGCCAGCAGTTTGGGTTTGCTCTGTCCTGCAAAACCTCCCCGAGGCAACGACGAAGGGCCTGCCGACTAGCTCGCAACGTGGGGCAGTCTAGAGAGAGCAAGCGCAGAGGAGGAGGCCCGTGGAGGGGCCCACGGGGCACGCGTGGAAGGCCCGTGGCGCTCATTCCTAGGGAGAACTCCACATTCTGAGGCTGTGTCCACTGAGGTGATGATCCCCAAATGATTTGGTAAAAGCATCCAGATAACCAAGACGGCAGTCGAAATTTTTTCCCTTGAAATTGAGAACAAGTTCATAATAATCACTCTACTAGACAGTAAACTTCTTCAGGGCAGAACTCTTAAATGTAATGGCCTGGAATTTAGGAGTTAGATTTTCATCTGCGAACTACATAACCTGAACAAATTATTTTAATCCCTTCAGCCCATTTTCTTGTCAATAAAATAGGGCCCATCTTCTAGCATTGTGAGGACACAGTGCACAAAAGGACTGGGCAGAGAGGAGGCATTAAATGAATGCTGACTGGCAGGGTGGATAGATGAAAGGACACGTTGACAGAGAGACAGATGGACATCTCAGCCCTCTGATTTAATCTGCTTGTATAGTACAAGTGTCAAATGCCTCAAAGCATTATTTAAATACACATTTTCAATCATGACACCATGTGGGAACTTTGCACCTTGCAATAGTATCTAAGAATTTTGTGAGCTCTCAGTCAAGTGTAACTTCTGAACTAGGATCTAAACTGGGGTCTCTGCCTTGCCTATGCAGATTATTGCACATAAAAAGAAATACTGCGGGCAGAGTGAGAGGTGGGGGTCAACTAGCTCTTTATCAGGTGTAAGGACAGCATATCCTTCCATTCATTAGCACCCACTTATGCCTGCCAAGAGAATGCCAATCAACGGCTATTTGCCTGGGGCACAAAGAGAAGAGGTGGCCCAGGACACAGAAGATTGGGTGCAGCAGCAGACAGGGCCCCGGGAGAGGACTTAGACCTGCTGATCTGTGTGTGCAGGGGAAGGGAAAAAGCCAACATAGGTCCCGGCAAGACATGCATTCAGAAAAAATTTGTGAAGATTTTAAGCCTCCACCTTAGGCTGATTCCAAGACTCAACTTCGTCCAACTAATTAAAAGTAGAGAAATGGCCCAGCACAGAGCCACTCTGCAAAGACTGGGAGAGGTGACTATTTTTCAAATGTCCCATTTCCAACTAAAAATAAAATAAACTATACATACAAAGAAACAGAAAAATATGGCCCATTGAAAGGAACAAAATATATTTCCAGAATTCGTCCCTTAGAAAACACTGGACTTCATAAACAAAGATAAAAAATTGTCGTGCAGTATGCTCAAAGAGCTAAAGGAAAACTCAGACAAGGAACCAAAGGAAACCAGAAAAATGACACATGAATAAATTGAGTTTCAACAACAAAAAAATCAGGAAAACTGGAAAATTCACAAATACTAGAAAATTAAAAATATACCCCTAAACAACCAATGGGTGAAAGAAGAAATCCCAGGAGCGACTAGAAAACATCGGGAGACAAATGAAAATGAAAACACGGCAAACGGAAACTCGTGGGATGCAGCCACGCCCCGCGAAGAGGCAAGCGCACACCTGCAAACACATCAGAGAAGAAAGATCTCAAACCAACAGCCTCACCTTACAACACAAGAAAGTGGCAAAAAAGAACAAACCAAACCAAAGCTAGCAGAAGGAAAGAAATCGTAAAAAGTTAGAGCAGCAATAAATAAAACAGAGAACAGGAAAACAACAGAGAAAAGCAGCAAAACCCCATCTTTGAAAAGATCGATCAAATCGACAACTATTAACCACACGGACTAAACAGGAAGAGAGAGAGGCCTCAAATTACTAAAATTAGAAAGGAAAGAGGGGATATGAACACTAATTTTAGAGAAATAAAAAATTAGATGATAAGCAAACAAAATGAACAATTGTGGGCCTATGGATTGTATATCCTGGAGAAAATGGACAAATTCCTAAAGACACAGACTCCAGTGGGAATGCACCACGCAGGACCCCGCCACTGAGCCCCGCCCTGAAGCCCACGTAACCGACGTTGCATGACAGCCGGGAGCACACCGGCCACCTTGCACACGCAGCCACTTTTCATCCTACTTCAATCAGCAAAATGTTTCGCACACCCACCTGTCACCATTTAAGATCTACGACGGCACGCTCCAACGTGGTAGCCACTGGCCAGCATGGCTATTTACATTTTAACTTAAATGAATTAACACGAGAGGACACTGGACCTGCCGTTCCTCCGTGCACTAATACAAGCTTCGCGTTGCACCGTAAGGAATTTCCACCGACTTCAGAGGCCGAAAACACACGACTTCCTTCTCTTACAGTGCTGGGCACAGAAGCTTGAAATGGGTCTCAGGGGCTGAACTCAGGATACCTGCAGGGCTACATTCCTTCTGGAAGGTCCAGGGGAGAACCGGCTTCCTTGGCTTTTCCGGCTTGAAGAGGCTGCCTACATCCCTTGGCTCATGGTCCCCTCCTTCATCTTCAAAGCCAGCAGTGTCACACCTTCAAATCTCTCTCTGGTTTTGAGCCCCCTGCCCACCTCTCGCAGGGACCTTTGTGACGACGTCGCCCCACCCAGACACTCCAGGATAATCTCCCCATCCAAAGATCCTTAACTGAGTCGTGGTTATGAATCCCTTTTGCCACGCAATGAAACACAGTCACAGGCTCCCGGGATTGAGATGTGGACATCTTTGGGGGGCCATTCTGGGGGCAGACGCTGCCTCCCATACTCTCAAGTTTTCATCAGCCATACAGACTGGACGACAAATGTTTTAGGACCTGTGTCCATCATCGCGGACAGCTCTATGGGCAGCGCTGAGCTGGAGTTCAGAATCTTTGACAAGGTACTTGGCTTCTCTGTGCCTAGTGTCCTTCTCTGTAGCAGGTCTGTAAGCGCAGGACCCAGTGTAGGGTGGTTGTAAGAGCTTGTAGAGGAATTCACAATGGCACTAGGCCTCATGCCATATCTACAATGTGCCAGGCACTGCGCCGAGCTCTTTACATATTTCACTTTCCTTAATCTTCGCAACAACCCTATAAAGCAGATGAATGATGATCTTCATGGTTCAGATAAGGAAACTGAGACACAAGAGGTCAAGTACTCTGCACAAGTTCGTGCAGCGAGCTCGAAGCCACGCTTTGTGCTGCAGCACGTGCTCTCCATTACATGCGGTGTCACACACCTCACCCACCCAGCGATCCTGCGGTGTAAACCCTGTCACAGCCAGAAATGCTGAGACTTGGCTGCATAACTGAATAGGCTACCTCCCTTGCTCAAGGTCAAACACAGAAGTGTGCACGAGAGGTTAAGATACAAATCCATGTTCCCTCCACTTCTGGCCAGGCAGAGACATTGGGACCAGGGGCAATGGAAGATGTCAGATCTCACAGAAGAAAACAGAAATGGAGCCACCGCAAGATATAAAAGCCACCTGGCTCCCCGTGTGGGCTACTAGCCGTGGTGAGGTCCTGAGAGTAACACCAAGGCCAAGGGGCTCTGCAGCCCACCCGGGGGGCAGGCGGGGGTGACCTGAGCCTAGAGTGCACAGCAGAGCTCAGCTTCCTCACCAGACTGATAAAGAACCATGGGAAGAAACCAAAGTTAGGAGAAAACCCTTTCGGAGGCTTTCATAAAAACGAGGGCTTGGAAATTAGGAAACAGAAGAGCTCCATAATAGCCAAATCAAGACCCACAAATTGAATACAGGGCAAGAGTGATGGATGGAGCCCCATTTAAAGAGCGGCGTGGCTGTCTGCTGGAGGCTTCGTGTGCGGCCGGGCCTCCCTCTGCCTCTCTCAACTCTCCCCCGTGCTCCCCACCCCCCGACATTCATGGGCATGCTCTCACCATGATGGATGGCTCGTGCAGGCCTGGAAAGAGAGCTTCCACTAAATCAACACTCAGCAGTCCACAGAGCCCAAGCTCATGCGCCCTGTAGGAGAAGAGCGATCACGGATTTTCTCACGCAGAAAGCCTTTAGGGAGCACCCACGCTGTGCCAAGTTTCTGCCGAGCCCTTCCTGGGCCACCCCTCCGTCACCTTTTCCTGCCTCCTGCCTCCATGCATCCCTCCTCCATCCTGAGCTCCGCACCCCCTGCCAAATTCCTCTAGGCCCAAGCTTTCCCTTTTAGCTGCAGTGCCCCTCCCTACCTTGTTAGCCTGGAAAACTCCTACCCAGACCTCAAAACCTCAGCTCACTATCACCTCCTACAGAAAGCCATAAAGCTTCCTCTGTGCCCAGCACCCCTCCCCCAGCCCCTCTGCACCTTTCTGTTTTGATACTCTGTCCCTGTCAACCAGGAGCCGAACCTGGACTGGCTCTGGGGACCCTCATTCTGTGTGTGTTGGTTAAGTGAGAGGGGATACAAAGATGGCGTCCAGCTCTGGTAGAAGAGGCGTGAGACACATTCAAGGAATCAGTCCAGAAGGCCAACTTGCCGCAGACGTGAACGTGCTGCCTCAAGAAATACGAGATGCCGGGGGCGAGCGAGTGACCGGAGCCTGGGGAGCAGCACGTGAAGGAGGCCACGGGGACGGGGCAGAACCTCCGCAAGCGCCTCGGGGTCCTGGGGCTTCGCGGTGCTAGAAGCCGCGCTCGCCCTGGTGCAGCGCTAGAGGGAGCGGGCGGGGACGGGCTCCACGGCCCGGGGGGCGCGCTCCCACGGGGCGTTGGGCCACGCTGGCGTCTGCGGGGCAGACAGCTCGGCGTTGGGTGAGCAGGACGGATGGCCCCACGTTGTTTCTGTCCTCCCACGCCGTTCTGCTCAGGGGGGGCTAACAAAGTAGAGGCCGAGAGCCGAACCCCTGGAAGCTGAGTTCGAAGCCAGGTTCTGCCACATGTGGCCCCCGCACGTGCCTTAGTTGGCACTCGGCTTCCTCGCCCGGCGACACGAGTGCTTACCTCAAAGATACTGGAGGGATGGAATGGAACAGACATGCCACAGGGGTCAGGGCCCAGGGTCAGGGCGCAGAGCAGGAAGCAGACACCGCTTCAGCCAGGAAGACTGAGGACAGGAGGTCTGGAGGCGGCGACTGGAGTCCGGGCCTTGAAGAGTCACTCCCAGGACACACAAAGCCGGCCCACCGAAGACACAGTCAAGGACAAGGGGGGTCAGGAGTCCCACACTAGAGTGACCGAGTTCAGACACCCTACCAGCTGCAAGGCTGCGGGGCAACCCAAGGCCTTTCTTTACACGAATTCACTGGCACGCGGTGGGGCAGCTCAGGTTGAGGTTGGGGCATCTCACTGCGACAAGGGCAAGGTGACAGTGAGGACCCACAGGACTGTGTGTGACCCCCATGGGGACCGAGTGAGAGAAGGAGCCACAAGCAGCTCTGGTCAGTGACAAAGTGTGGCTCAAGTGGGGGAGCAGGGCCCGGAACGGTGTGAGGATCCCGGGCTCACAGCTTGATCATGGCGGCTTGCGGGGAGCAGCATTTCGAGCCCAGGGAAACAAGGTTCTTTGCACAAGGCCAGCGTCCTTATAGCGACACCTGCAGCAGCAGGAGCATGGTCCCACTCTCGGTGGCCTGGGGGGCAGTAGGCACTACCAAGGCACACAAAACAGAAGGTGAGAGAGCTCGAACTCCCCTCGGCCACCCCCAGGTCAAGGTCAGATGAAGGTCTTTGGAGGCCCCTGCTCTGACACGTGGTAGCTTTCCCACCTGCGGAAATCAGGTTAAAGGCAACACGAAGCAGAACACATGCCAGCGTGGCCTGGGAGGTCTGTTCTTCCACGAATGGCTCACTGGATGCCACTACCACCCTCCCACTCCCCGCCACAGGAATGTGACAGCTGCAGCGATTGGTCACCCTAAGAACATGCGTGGCCACCTCATTGGGCACTGCCCTGAGACGCACAGAACGACCTGGGCAGGACTTGGAGCGGTTCTGGAAGGCCTGCGCACAGCAAGGGCGAAGGGTGCGCTGGTCACGAATACTGAAAACCCGTAAGAACCCACCGAGGAGACGGGCCTGCGTCGTGTGTCCTCTTAAACATTACCCCTGTCACTCCAGAGCTCCTCAGAGCCAGAATGTTCCCATCTGGTGAATCAAATGAGGAGCAATTCAAGGGTCTGAACTGAAATGATGTCCTCTCCTGTGAATTCCCAACCCCAGCCCCCGCTGCCCCCACAGATCCCCCAGGAGTCAAGTCAAAAGGCCAGGCTTTGACGTAGGGGACACCTGACACGGGGATGGCAGGTAGTGGGCACCTGAGGCGATGCCATCCTGCCTGGCTCCCAGCACTCACAGAGCCACTGTTCACCTTCATCAAGGTCTGGATTCTGGGGAAAACCTGCAGGAAGGAGCCACAGGTCTGAAGACCCTGTTTCTTTCATTATCATGCACCCCCAGCCACATTCAAGGCCCTGGGAAGACCTCAGTGACTAAGACAACAATCTGTGCCCTCACCAGCTTGCATTCTCTTCAGGGCGATGTCTCATCCACAAAGAGTTGCTTGGTATCATGTTGGGTGGCGATGCCCGATATGCCGAAAATATCAAGCAAGGTAACGTGGATGGAGGGGAGCCCGGGGTGGGGTGGAGGGCTCTTTTAGATGAGGTGACCAGGAAAGGCTTCTCAAAGGGGGAGCAAGCAAAGCACCTCAGGCGGGGAAGTTCTTGCCACATTTCCAGAGCAGAAGGGTGGCCGGTATGTACAGCCTCGAGCAAACGACCGGGAGCCAAGGGGGCCAGGGGCAAGGCGTTCAGCTGCAGGGGCAGAGGGGCGGGTTCCACCGGGCCTTATGCGCCAGGGCAGGGCCTCATTCTGGGGGTTGAGAAAGCCCTGGGGGTCACGAGCAGGAGGATGAGATGCTCTGCCTTTCATGTAAAAACACCTATTCTGCGATCTTTTTTTTTTTTTTTTTTTTTTTTCTTTTTGGTATGTGGGTAGCTCCCTGACTAGGAATCGAACCCAGGCCGCAGCGCTGACAGAACCAGTGCCGAAGCCTTAAGCCACTACACCATCAGGGAACTCCAAAAACACCTATTCTGTATACACGCCAGCAGAGGTGGGGGAGAGGGCTGATGTCGTCAATGTCCCTTGAAATGCACCCGAAGTAAGTGGGATTGGAGCGTGGGGAGAGGGGCAAATAGAGGAACACATCCAGGGGTGGGTATGCGGATGCTTACTGTAAAACGTACTCCTTTTCATACCTGTGATGTTTTTCGTAATAAAATGTTCAAAACAAACTCACTCTGGCTGCTGTGTGGGGTATGTCCAGGAGGGAGGTGGGGGGTGGGGCTGAGAGAGGAACCAGCGGGCAGGGGCAGCCTATGGCCACAAGTCTGGACCGGGATGGTGGCAGAATTCCCGAGCGGCAGTAAAGGGGCGGATGGAGCAGCCCTGGGCGGCAAGCAGTGGGAGGAATCGCGTGTGGGCAGGGCTGCAGCTAGCTCAGCTGGAAGCCTGCCTCTTCCGGTGCTGCGTGGCCTTGAGCGAACTCCTGACCTCTCTGAGCCTCCATCGCCCTGAGAATAAAACGAGGGAAATGGAATTTACATCTCAATGCTCTTTTCAAAGACCTGACTCACAGAAATTGCCAAAAAGGGGCCTGGAAACATAGTAGATGTTCAGTAAGTGTCAGTTCTCCTAAAAGGGGACGGGAAGAGCACTTGAAAAAGAATTGGTGACATTAATAACCACCTGAAACACAAACTCTGCTACTTTTGACACACTGGAAGCTGACAAATGTCTACTAATATTACACTGAAATATGGACCAAGAGCTGAACCTGCTGTGCAAGTTTGTTTTATAATTAAAACTCCTCAGAGCAACCACACAGGAGACCTTCATCACAGGAGAGAAAACAAGTGACATTCGTCTTTAGGCTACAGGACTGTCGCCTGTGTTCAGGCAGACAGCGCCAGTCCTTCAAGGGGGACTCGCGGTCCGTATGAGCCAACTTTGCCTCCAGGAGTTTTTCTATCTGATGACGATAAAAAGTAGGAGCGGATTTGATTCCAGACTCAACACTTTGTGATCTCCCTAATGACTTTCCTGTGTCTTCAGTTTCAAATTTTTACTGAACCCAGGAGTAAAAATGCCAAAAGAGAAAAAAAGCAAAAGCTGTACACAAGACATTCTTTCATAAAGGTACTGGCAAGTCCCTACGAGATGTCCAGTAAATTGACATTTCTGTGCCAAAGCTGCTGAATCCATCGGTTACTCCTGGAGAAGACAGCACCCTGGTTCTCTTGTCTCTCTCTCTCCTCTCACTCCCTAACTCTCTACCCACCCCGCAGCCCCCTCTCCCCCCAGGAATTGCCTCACTGTCCTGGAACCTGTGACTCAGCTGTATAAATAACAACAAACAAATAAATAAATAAATAAATAAATAAATAAATAAATAAATAACAAGAAGTCAGGAGGTCAAATGCTCCAAATGCCCACTGGACGATTTGCGCCTTTCCCACCAGGACTTGGCGTCTTCGTTTCCTTGTGGGAGTGGTTTTGTGTGTCCACGGTGTGCAGGTAGTGAAAAAAAACAAAGCAAACAAACAAAAAACGATCCAGGAGAGGTGTTCTGGGCCTGACAGGAGGCCTGGTCCAAACTCCTGACCAGAGGAAAGCTGCCGGTCAGTGCCGCTTGTCTGCTATGTCATCGAATAGCCCCCCGAGTTCGCCATGGGGCACTGAGGGAGGAGGGGTTTGCTCTACCAGGCCTGGGCATTTGCTGGCTTCCAAACTCAGTAACAATAGGAAGAACGTGTACAAGACGTCAGGCCCACTGCTTTACATATATGAAGTCATTTGAGCATCAGAATAACCCTGTACAGCAGATTCTATTACCACTCCTTGGCGGAGGAAGGAACGGAGGCCCAGAGAGACACAGCCAGCACATGAAGAGGGCCACGATTTGGACATGGGCAGTCCTTACTTCTCACAACTATGTTATGGTTCCTCTCAGACCCAATCCAGTTTCCTCCCCGCAGTCCTGGGGCCCCCACGTAAGCTCCATCAGCGTCCCCACACCCAGGCCGGGTGCGGCATCAGGTCACAGAGCTGCTTACCCTGTAGATCAGTTACGCCTCTGACACAAGTGCCAGCCACCTCCTGATAAAACATAAAAACTGAAAATAAAATAAGAATGATGACAAGTTTGAATCCTACCAGGACTGTGGCATGAATGCCTTTGGACACGTCTGACAGACTGAGGTGGCCCCAGTGGAAGGCAGAGTGTGACAGGGACAACAGAATCCCTGGAGCAGAAATTCATTACGAAAGACAAAGGAATCATCTGACCCTGTGCCCAGCATCAGCCATGGGGCACCCGTGTGAGGACTAAATGGGATTTGGGGTACTGAATCCCGTGCTGGCCAGGTCCCCTCTGGGACAGGTGTGTGTCCTGTGCACAGGAATTGCACGAGCAGGCTCAGCTGGGCCACAGGCAGCCCCGTTCCGCCCCTAACACGAAGGGTGGGGTCGGTGCTGTTCTCACTTCCATGAGAGCACGTTGGATCCCAGGTGGATCAGCCCAGAGGCCGAGTGGAGTGGGGCCTCCCATGGCAGCAGCCCTGGAGTCATCAGGTTTCCTGGACACTAAGACCCATGGAGGCCCAGGTCCCTAGCACTCAGGGGAACAGGGTCCCAGCAACCCATCTCTGGGCAGCAGCTTCGGCAGCGATGACCCGAATTGAACCTCAAGCACACTCAAGCACCCCTTGAGATGTCCAAGAAAGCAAGGGGTCAGGGAGAATGATTCTCCCCAAGACTGGTATGCTGGCAGCTAAGTTGGCCCTTCGAAGCTCGCAGCCTTCAAGGTCAGCTCAATGCCACCTCCTCTGCACATGTTGAAGCTGAGTAGTTGGGACAGGCACATTTTGAAAGTGGAGAATTCTGGGTACTGAAAACAAAAGGGTTCATGTCTGGATGACATCCGTGGATAGCTTTGGTCGCCACAATTGTCACATGATTCAACACCAGACTGGCATTAAAAAGTACTATAAACAAGTGCCATGAGCACCTTCTCCTGGGGCCCCTCCATGGCGTCCTTGGCTCTTGCTCCTCATCCTCCCTCCCTCTAGGAATGACCTGGTTTGGGACCATCCACCCTAGCTCCTTCGTCTGCGCCCAATGTGTGCACCATGTCCATGGGCAAGACCCTCCGGGCCCTAGCTGCAGCCCACCGTGCAGGCCTAGGTCTTCGGCATTTTAGAACACATCTTGTGTGTTGACCTTGAAAATGCCAAAGCCTGCCCACCCCTCCTGCAGCCAGCCCCCTTCAACGGGCCCAGGAAGGCACCTGCTGACTCTGGGGCCAGTCTGTGTTGGCTGTAGCCTCCTAACAGGGACTGAAATAAGAGAGCTGACCTGTCTTCATGTGACATCCATCTGCCCAAACACTAGCTCACCTGAGGCTCCTTCGAGGACTTGATTTAACACATCTGCTTCTCAGCCGAGTGAAGGGAAATTCGCGAAGTCCTCCCAGCCCATCAGAGGCCGCGCCCGGGAACTGGAACTCGAGTCCTTGCTGCTTCTAACATCTGTATCTCTTTCTTTGCTCACTTTCTCTGGGATTTGGATCATGAGCTGGAACCAGACCCAGGAAGATCGGCGTGGAATGGGCACACCTGGCAGCCTGCAGCTCCCGACTCGCGTAGGAACCCTGGCCTTTAGGGACAAGACCATGTTTTCCTGGACCCAACATTGAGCTTTGGCCTCCATCCCAGTGTGTTTCCTTAAGCATGTGTGTCTCCTACTTCATGGAAGGGTTTTCGATAACTGGGGACCCTGGAATGTAGCACCTGGTAAGGTGTTACCAATGGGATACCGTTTTCAAATCTGTATTAGCAGCATCCGCATTACTGATCCTGTCCCCAGACAGAGTTCCCTTACTAGTGGCTTTTATAGGACTCTGAATGCTAAATAGCGTCAAACAAAGGCCATCACTGCCCACGAGCCAACAACTCTGCGGTGAAACGGACTGTCAGACCCCAACATCTAAGGACACTGAACAACCCTGTGCGGCCAACAGCCTTCGGCTCTTCCGGTCCTCCCAGGAGACCCGAAGCTGTCCGTGCTGGGACGAGGGGCCTGTCCCACGATGGAAGGCGAGACGGGATCTGAATGGAGCATCACCTGTGTAATTTGCTCCCTCCTGGAAACAAGAGAACATCCACAGAGTCAACACAAAGCCTTGAAATTCTTTATAAATATAGTTGCTTTGTCTGTATAACTCTGATTTGCTGCCTATCCCCTGAAGTCCAAATCAGCACTTTCAGACCTCTTACATCTGTCTCCCCGCAGAGCAGCCAGCAGCTTTTGGGGTGTGCGTCCCCTGGACAGGAGACGAGCGTGTCTGCAGGTGCCCCGGCTCCCTTCCCTGCCAGGCTGCGTTAGCACCTCACGTTAGGGCGTTCGGGCTGCTGGCACGCACAGGGGCGTGTGAAAACCACGCACCCACTACCCTCGTTTCCGGGTGCAGAGGCCAAATTGCTTGCACAGCAGGCCTTCGAGGGCCAAGTGCGGTGCTGCTCCGGACCACGAGAGATGCAGGCCTTCGAAGGAGACCTGCTCCCCAGGAGGAGAGGCCCCAGGGTGCTTTAGGTCACCTGCACTGTGTCTTCCTACTGTGTCGGCTGTCCCTACACTCGCCCTCACAGGCCAGGTTAGTGGGCCTACCTGGGAACCTTCCAGCATTGGAATCACGGGCCATCCCTTGGGACAGAGCCATGTGGCTGACACATCACCTGGGACACTAAGGGAGAGAGTGTGTCTCTGCGAAGAATCTTCCGTCTGAACGAGAGGAACGTTTTCAGGGAGGCTTTGATCTCCTCGACTGAATGTAAGAAAAGAGTCTCTGCATGAACAAGAAAAGGGAAGCAGAACAAGACAGACAGACATAAGAAGATGCGATGAGAACTAAAAATGGAAAAGAGAAAGAAAACAGGACTGGACGGGAAAATGCAATGGCAGAGCTGAAGTCCTCACTGCGTGCAGCAGCGAGTAGAAATGGCACCGCAAACAAACCAGAACCGCCGTGCGAAGGGTGAGCCCGAGCACTGCCCCAGGCTGCAGGCGGCCCGGGCGAAGAGACGAAAACGGAAAAAACAAGAGAAACACAGGACAGAAAATGGGTCATCAACACCACAGGCGTCTCTGAGAAGAAAAGCTAAACTTACAACATGGTTATTAAGACGCAGTGTTTAAGACTCCCTGTGGGAAATACTGTATTTTTCCGTGTAGGAGACGCCCCATGTATAAGACGACCCCTGCCTTTCTAACCCAACATAAGAAATCAATATCAACCTGTTACTCCCATATGTAAGACAACCCCCAGTTTTTGCTGTACCAATTTTAGACAGAAGTATCTATCAGCTTATATACGGAAAAATATGGTAGGTTGGCCAGAATAAAACATGCGAATCTAAAAATAAATGAAAACAGGACCCTACCTACATACTTCTGGAAAAACATTTTAATTTCCATATTAAAGGAAAATTTTAAACAATAAGAAAATTCAAAACTCCGATAAACACCCGTGACACACAGCGGAGTACAGATCAGGTTGGCCTCAGGCAGTTCTGCAATCCGGAAGGACAGAAAATCAAGTTTTCCCACAAGATTCGGAAGGAAAGGTGATGACACAAGAGGGGACAACCCGGACCAGCTTTCTCTCAGGTGGGAAGGCAGCTCCGAGACACGGCAGTCATGTCCCCTGCGTGTGTCCTTACAGAGAACAACGACTGAAAGGAGAGGAACTGAGTTCACAACTTCATGCTCCTTTGCTCAGGCCGATTCTGAAAAGTGGCGTGAACTGGCCCCCGCTAAAGGTGCCTCCGCCCCCCATCCACGGAACTGTGCTCCTGACACCGGCCTGCACTCTGTTCGGAAGGAGACTTGCTGCGGTCCATGACCACGGGTGCCATTTCGATCGTCACACTGTCACAACCATTCAAGCAAATGCTTCAGAGCAGCTACGTGGAGCACGGCTGATGAGTGACGCTTATGGCCCAAGGACTGAAGTCATTCTGCATCTTTAAAAAGTTGTTTGTTTCATTAACAGAATCACCGGCTTTCTAATGGATAAAGACCAAGAGCAGCTTTCTATCATCAAGTCCCTCTTGGTGTCATCTTCCATCTAGAACCTGCGGATGTCCTTTATTGGGCGTGCTTGAAAGGCAAATGGGCAATGTGATCCTCACCCCATTTTTAAATGCACAGAAAGAAAGCTGGCAGGCCGCAGGCCGCTAAGTTAACAGCAATTATCCACAGGGGCTAAGATGCCGGAAATCTTTTTCCTTTTTCACGTTTAATACATTTTCTGACATGTATGCCTCGATCTTATAACCAGGAAAGAAAAGGAAACTGGCGATTACGTATTTACCATCTGATGATAACTGTAAATATATACACGTAACGCGGAAGGACTAACAAGTACACCCGTGTGCTCACAGCAATTGTCTCTAGGTGGTAGCAAACCGGCTCAATTCTGCTCCTTCCTTCTGCCGTTCTATATTTTCAAAAGTTCCCCTAATTAGCACACAAACATGGTGACCAATAGGAACAACAGGGAACAGCAATGAACCTCACCGTGCGGGGGCCCAGCGGACCCGCGGGAGGAGGAAGACAAACCACCCCGGCGGCCGTCCCCCTCCGAGTCTGGCCGTCACTTACCCAACCCAGGGGCCTCTCACCTGTGTCCTCCTTTGCCATCAGGATAGTGCCCTGGGGGCTCTTGGCCACCAGTCCCACTAAATGGCCTCGAAGAACCCACGGACCACGGGAGCCTTCGTCTGAGACGCCTCACTCAGCCCATGGGAGCCCCTGCCTCCGCCGAGGTCACCGGGGTGGTGGAGGTGACAAGGTCGGCGGGGAGCCGGTGGCTGCAGTGTGTTTTCTTAGGCTGGGAAAAGTACCTCCAGACGGAAAGGTGAAATGTGAACTAAAAATAGAGGGGGGCTGGCCCGGGCCGGGGGGCGGGGGGGCTGGCCAGCAGCGCGGGCAGCTGTCACGGGCGGCGGACGGCGCTGAGGACAGGGGCCCCTGGCTGCCCCTCACATCTGCTCTGGCTCAGAGCCTGCTGTCCGGGCGGCACCGCTGCTCAGGGCCGACCTCCCCGCAGCGGCGCCCCCGCCCCCACCTCCGACCGCTGCTGGCACCCCAAGACCGTTTCCAACGGGTTCGCACAGGAAAGCCAGGCCGTTCCCTTCCATGTCCCTTGGTGGCCCTGGGGACACTTTCTTCTTACCTAAAGAACCGAAGCCCTGGTCAGAGCAGAACATCGCCACGGTCGGAAATGTCTGCTGGAGTTCCAGGAAAATGTGTCCCACCACTGACGCCCCAAACTGCTTTTGCTGGTCCAGCTCCAACTGGCCTTTCCAGGAGACAAGTCCTGTTGGGTTTTGTTCCTACTCGCAAACGGTAAACAGCAGATAGAGGCTGGGGGTCACTGAACCCTACATCATCCCCAAATAAATGAACGTTTCCCTACTCAGGCCACACTGACGGATGTGAGGGCTGATAGAAACGAGCCGAAACACCGGGCGGTAGTGACAGGCTTTACTGGGGGAGAAGCTGCCGGGCCGCCTCACAATGGGAGAGCAGCAGCTCCGGGCTGTTGGGAGTGAAGTTATATAGGTAGGGGGGTTGCTAGGCACAATGCGGGGGGGGGGGG
>PVJL010009565.1:0-56096 GCA_004026885.1 Lyroderma lyra
GGGGAGGGGAGGGGGAGGGGAGGGAAGGGGCCCCGCCCCTCAGGAGCCCAGGCTCAGGTCCAGGGAGAAATGACCCGGTTTCCGGGTCCAAATGACTCCTCAGAGGAGGCACGACCCCCTGCGTCTTGGTCAGAGACCACTTCACTCTCTGGCCACCTGGGAGGCCCATGCCGCCAGTCCATCTTGCTTGTCCCACCCCTGACCATCACGCTGAATGGGCCTGAGCATCCCTCAGCAGGGGAGGGACCCTTGACTAAGGAAAGGGGGTGGGGAGAAGGGACCGGGGTGCCCAGGGAGGCACAGGGCTGCTGGGCTGCAGCGGGCAGGCTCCGCGGACCTTGGCTGAGGACCTTGGCTGACTCGGACTGTGTTTGTCTAATGGGCCTGTTTTCAATCTGTCCCCCAGCAGGAGGACCTGAGGAGGGCACGTGGCTCTGAGAGACCCTGCAGGGAGGACAAACAGACGGAGACAGACAGACCGCAGTGTTGGGCTTTGCCTCTTCTGCTCCAGCTGGGGCTGGGGGTGAGCCAGGCCACGGCCTCGTCCCGGGGGGCGGGGCCAGAACCCGGAGAAGCCGGGGGCGGGGGGGCGGGGAGCGGCACGGAGCCTTTCCGGAGGGAAAGCCGCTGTCCTCTCCGTCTTCGCTCAAAGACGGCCGAGACGACCAGCGCTGTGGTTAGGGCGCAGGAAGAACTAACTGCAAGGCAAGATGGAAGTGGCTGCTTTGCCAATAGCGTTCCAGACCCTTCCGGGGTCCACATTCACGCCGAGGCTCCCTGCCCCACGCAAGGTGGCCCTGCCCCCAGCGCAGCGGGCGTCTCCCTGCTCGGCGCTGGGGCTTCCCACCTGCCAAACTGACCTCCACGTCCTCCCAGGAGCCCCTCTCCTGCCCCTTCCCCAGACCCCAGAGGGCACAGAGCAGTTGGGAGGGGCCGTCTAGGTGGCGGTGCGACTCCCCCCACCTTTAACCAGCACGCCTCGCTGGGCTGCAGCGCGTCTCCAACGAGGAGGGCCGCGACCACTCGGATTTTCGGACAGGGAGGGAGGGGGGTGGCGGTTTACACAAGGAGCCATTTGTTGAAATCGAAGAAAGTGATAATTATCCAGAGTGATTCTGGGGCTTTGGAGCGGCTCGCTGTAGGAAAATATGTCTCAGATGCGGGGGGAGGGAGCAGAGTGGAAAGCGCTGAAGGGGGACGGAAGGGGGACCGAGGGGGCGCTGAGGTGCCGGGTCACCTGGTGGGTGGAGAGCGGTGCACAGAGGTAATGAACCTGCCGGGGCCTGGGTTACCTGCGGGGTCGGCGGGAATGTCTTCGAGGGGCTCGGTGGGGGAGGGGCCCAGGTTCCCCGCCTGGACGCCGGGTTTGCAGCTTCGGAACTGCGGAGAGCCCCCCGGCCCCACCCCGAGGGGGACCCACCTCGGGCTTCTGGTTTCTACTTGATTCACGGGCGGAGTCACCGCGGCCGCGGGCATTGGTGGGCGCCCCGCCGGGGAAGGGAGGATGGAGGTGGCCCGGCCCAGAGCCCCGGACCCCGGTGGGCAGCTCCCTCCCCTGAGGATACGGGGCGCCCGGCCTGCCACGCCCGGCTCCCAGCCCCTCTTCCTTTCTCGTCCCCGCCTCTGAGGACTTGGCGTCCCCTCCCTTCTCCCGGGCGCTCCCACATCTTACCCAGCACTTTGAGCAACTCCTCGAAGTTTTCCGATCGGATGATCTTCCAGTTGCCAGAGAAGTTGGGCATGGTGGCGGCGCTGGTGGCAGTCCCCTCCTGCTAAAGCACTGGACGCTGAGTCTTTTAGTCGAAAAGAGATGTGGCCGCCGCCTTCGTCCGGTGAGGAGACTCGGGAAGCAGGACAAGTCCCAGGACAACCCCGAAGCTAGCCTGGGCTGCCGCGCCGGCAGCTTTTATACCCTGCGCTGGCCCGCCCCTGCCCAAGCACGAGGTGGCCCCGCCCCCGCCCCGCCCCCACCCACCTGGGGGGCCCCGAGCCCCGGCCCTGCATTCCCACCGCCACCTCCCCGGCCCCCGGCCCCTGGATCTCGTCCCATGGGTGGGTCCGGGGTTCCCTGGGGGCTGAGATCGCTTCGGATGCAAGGGGGAGGCGGACGGAGGGCGAGCGCTCGGATTGGGCTCTCAGGCGGGAGGGGGCGCCAGGCACGGAGCGCAAATGGGGGAGCCTCAGGTCTTGAAGCCTAAGCCCCGGGGTTACGTCTTGCAAGTTCCCACCCCTCCCCAACTTGACTGGGTGCGCTCGACTCCTTGGCGCCGGGCACCCGGCGACACCCCCAGCGGGTGAGCCCCCGCTGGAAAAGAAAGTGGGCGCCCGAGCTGTGGCGGCACTGAAGCCCGAACTGGATCCAGGTGGACCGCTCCGAACTCACAGCCCCGCCGGCAGCCCGGGGTTCCCGGCCTGGCACCTAAGTGTGGCAACGGCGCCCCCTGCTGGAACAACTCGAAGGGGCTGGGAGGGGGCGGCACCCCATCCCCGACTCCCCACGGGGTTTGGGGCTCGGGTCGTGCCTGGGGACGCTCGAGACCAGCGCGGGGAGACTCGTTCCTCTTAAAACGCAGGGCGGGCACCGAAGGGTTAAGTGGGAACCCCGGGCGCGAGGCTGGGGAGGGCAGAGGTCGCAGCCAATCACTTGACACGAGCTCTTTATTAAAGCGCTTTCTCGGCGGCTCGGCTCCGCAGACCCCCGAGGGGATCGCAGTCGGCGGCAGGGAGGGGGCGCGGCGACAGGCACGGAGCCCCGGCGCGCCGCGCAGCCCGGGAGGATGGAAGGGGCGGAGCAGGGGCTCAGGTGTCACCCTTCTCAGCCATAAAACGGGCGGAAGGAGCGGCCGCCCCTCGGCGAGCGGCTTTGAAGTGGGAGATCAAAGGAGGGGGCAGGGCACGGCTTCCCGCCGAGACCCCGGCGCAGAGGCCCTGGGCACCGAGAGGCGGGAATGGAGGCCCGGCGGGGGCCCCCGGAGACGGGGGCTCCGGGACCGCTCGCAGCGGAGGAGCGCAGCGGGCCGGGGTGCGGCGCCCCGAGCGGGCGGAGCCGTCGCGGCCGGTCCCGCGCGCAGGGACGCGGCTGCTCAGTGCCCTCGGCGAGTCCGCGCACGTGGCCCCGCTGCCTGGACGCCCCCACCCCCGCCACCCTCCCAGCTCCTTCCGAGGCGGGGACGAGAAACCCCACATCTGGCCCCAGCCCCAGGTCTCTGCCCTGGCCCCTCCTTGCCAGCGTGGCCGGGGGTGGAGCAGAGGACAGGCTCTGAGGTTCTGAGCCCTGTCACTTAGAGCCCCGGACCGGTCTACGGGCTTGGGCGGGTGTGTGGGGTGCGGGGGAGTCCCGAGGCCTGGAGCCAAAGGACGGGGACTGGAGGATGTGCCAGAGACTGGAGAGCGCACGGGGGGTCGAGCTGTGCGGCAGGGAGCAGACCGGAGACCGTGAGCGTAGGAAAGTGGGGCCGCCCCAGTGACTGGAGCACGAGGGTGCAGGTTAGGCTGCAGAAAGACCCTCTTGCTGGGGCCCCATCCATCAGGAACCCATACACTCTGACTTGTAGGACGGAGCTGGATGCTTCAGGCTGGTTTTAGGGGTGCAGGTTTTGTGTGGGAGAGCGTACTTGGGGGCGGGGGCCCTGGGCTTTTGGAAGTAGGAGGGCAGCAGGTCCAGGAGCTCTCTGAGGAAGGACAGACGCGGGCCGAGGTGGCGCTCAGGGCCCCGGGGAGCGGGCGCGGCCTGTGCCCCTCCCCCACGCGCCGCCCCGGCTGTGCTGTAGGTAAAGGGAGGGGTATTAGGTTCTGACAGTGAAATGCGGCTCCCAGCCAAGGGGATGAGGAGAGGCTGGGGGAGGGAACGTGGCGGAAACCAGACTCCCGCAGCCCCTCCTCCGCCCTCACTGCCCCCTACCTCTTCCACCCAGGTCACTCCCCTCCCCTCCCCCCCAGCCCTCCGGAGCTCCCCGCCCGAAGAGCCCAGCCCCGTGCTCCCAGGAGCCCAGCTGCAAAGACAAGGGCCGGGGCAGGCCCTGGCTCCCACGCGCCTGGTGACTAAGGATGTTAAAGCCTCACCCAGAAGAGGGTCCCCAGGATGAGGGAGCCTCGCCAGGAGCAGGGAGGAGGGACAGGGGCTGGCTGAGGATCCTGGGGAGGCTGGTTGGGGGCTCCCTGGGGTGGGGACAGGGAGGCCTGGGCCCTGTCTTTACTTCCTCGCTCCCTCCCCCGGTCCCTTGCTGGCCAGCCGACCAGAATTTCCAAAAAGACAGCAGTAAGACAAAGGGCAGTCCGGCTGGGAGGGGGAGTCTTTCCAGATGTGCGTGTTTGTGGTTTGGCAGCTCTGGGCCTGCGCTGCAGCCCCGGCCCTGGCTGAGGGAGGTGGGCCCGAGGGTCTAGGCTCCAGCAGCCCTGACAGGAGCGTGCGGGGGGCGCAGAGCTTTGGGGGATGAGAGGGCTGGGGCGGGGGGTGGGGGGTGGGGAGACGGGGTAACGCTGGAGAGTGGGCGCGCCCAGGAGCACGGTGCAGGGGGAGGGGCTTAGCCGACGGCGGGGCGCAGCCAGGAACAACTGGCTTTAATTTCCCGCCGGGACCAATAAGGAGAAGGAATTTCCCCGCGTCGCTGGCCTTTTCATTAGGAGCAAATCTGCTGCGTGTCTGCTCGGGGCAGCCGTTTCCCCTTTCCTAGGAGCCTTGGTCCTACCCCTCTTGGGGGTCCCCCAGGAATTTGGAGACTCAAGTGGGGGAGGGTGCAAAGTTGGCAGGGAAAGCTGGGGGAGCAGAGGCAGGAGGGGTGTGTTGAGGAGTTAACAAAGGAACTTTCTGGGGCTTTGTTCCCCGTGCGGGAAAGTGGCGGGTTTCGCAGCCGGAGTGGAGAGGGGCAGGCTGAGCGTGTGCACGACTCGGGGGTCTGCAGCTTGGTTGGAGGGGACGCCCCCACCCCACCCATCACGCACTCGAGGCTGGGTGGGGCGGGAGCGGTGGGAGGAGTGGGACCTGGTGACCCCCTCACCCTCACCCCTAGCTGGGAGCTCGGAGAAGCCTGGGCCAAGTTCAGCACTGCGGCAGGGCCTCGCCCTGAGCCGTGTTATTGCATCTGCTGAGTCGGAGAGTTTGTTGGCTGGGAGTCCAGCAGAAATGAAACCCAGGTGGGGCCGGGCCCTGGGTCTCTGACGCGCCACGGAGGGGGACAGCAGACTCGGCAGGGCAGGACAGGGAAGAGTTGCGGGTAGCCAGGCCGGAGGGTGTGCCTCCTGACCGCCCTCCCCGCGCCCTCATGTTCCTCTGGGCACAGGGCGTGGGCTTGAGCATCCTGCCCCCTCGTCTAGTCTGCTCCCTACGGATAGGGTTGTCCCATCCCTGTGTCCCTGGGTCCAGGGACCCCACCCTTTTCACATGTGCTAAGGCCTGGCTCTGATGCTCCCCAGTAAATCTGCCATTGCAGTGGCGAGCCCAAGTGCAGGCTGGGAGACGGGGCCAGAGGGCCAGGAAGGGGGCGCCTCATTGCCCAGGGACCTTTGGGTGCAGGGGAGAGAGGTCCTGGGAACTAGGCAAGGTGTGGGCTGAGAATCCCAGGTGACCTGGGGAGGGGCAGCTGGCCAGTGACTGCCAGGGCCAGCTCCGGTCACGGCAAAGGGAGGCAGGTGTGGCCCAGGGGGGGTCAGGACCCCAGGGTGGGATGTGGAGACCCCGCACAGAGCTGGCAGTCACTGCACTGACCTTGTTCTCTGACCCTGGGGTCCTGGCTCCTCTGTCCCTGTGCCCTGGCCCCACCACCCAGCCTGTGGCTTCTTGCCCCCAGGCATGGCCGGTGGTCTCTTTCCCCACTGTTCTCTCTCCTACCACAGCAGGAGGCATCGATTTCACTCTCCTTCCTCAGCCTCCCTACTCAGAGAACCTCCAGGGTGAGGTGGCGGGGTCCCCTGTTGCTGGGACCACTGGGGGCCACAGCCAGCATCTAAGGCTGGCTGGCCTGGGCCTGACCCTGGCCAGCTGGGGCCCCTTCTCCCCCTCTTGAAGGACCCCTTGGGGCAGCCACATGACCTGCAGTTAAACTCCTCTTGGCTTTTATGAGCTAGTGACTGGGGCCTCTGTCCCCACCCCAGCCCTGCAGTGGCTCCTTAACCCCTGGCAGCCCAGGACAGGAAGGAGAAGGCTGCAGCTGTGACAAGTTTGGCAGGCCGGACACCTGGGTTTGCGTGGCACCTGGGGACAGGGGAATAGCTGCAGTGTAGCCTCAATCCCGTCGCTGATGCCCAGGATGCTGGGCCTGGGAGCCCAAGCCCTCTTCCAGCTGCCAGGGGGTCCCGGGAGCCCATGTCCCCATGGGGATGAGCTGGAGCTTTTGGAGGAGGAAGTAACACAGGGCTGCAGGCAGGTGGGTGCTGGGCCAGGTGATTGGGATGGGAGGGAGGAGGCCAAGGTCCCAGGCCCGCGGGGGTCCCAGGTCTGGGCTCTGAGGTTCCAGAAGGGACAGACAGACAGAGGACTGTGTTGACTCACTCTTGGGGAGGTCAGGGTACAAGGGGCTGATGGGACAGCCTCAGGGAAGGCTTAGCTGACTTGGGGAGAACTTCAATTGCAAGGCTCCTGAGGGCTTCCAGCCCCCGCCTCTCTCTGGCCCCAAATGTAGCTACTATCCCCAGACGCTGCGCTGCCCCCCAGCCTGGCTCCTAGGGGCCGGCAGGACTCGGGTTCCCCAACCCTGGGGCCCCTTCTGCTGTGGGCCAGGCTGCCTGGAGGCAGAACCAGGGGTGCGGCGGGATGTGAGCACACTGGGGCCCCTGCCCCCAGCCTCTCTTCACCAGTGGTGGGGGATTCAGGAGGGGGTCTGCATTCAGAGCCAGGCCCCCTGGCCAGGCGAGGCCCTCGTCCGCCCTGTGACCCCCGGCCCCCTCCTATGGCGGGCTGCAGAGATGGGGTGGGGGAGGCCCGGCCCGCCCCAGCCCTAATGGCTTTCCCTGGGCAGCCTGCACAAAATGGGAAAAAGATGTGTGAGGTGGGAAGCTCCGACTTCCTCCCCGCGGCGGGCGCCAGCTCTGGGAAACGTTAGCTGTCAGAGAGAGAAGCTGAGCAGCCTCCCGCCACCGGGTCCCCACACTGGGGCCCCCAGCCTGCCGCCTTCCCGGAGGGCACCGGGCTGGCGCCCCTGACGCCCAGGTCCCCGCTGGGCTGAGCCAAGTCCGGGGCCTCCCTGCCTGTGTCTCCTCCACCCCCACCTGGGGAACACCTCCAGGTGCGAGTTTTGGCACTTAGGGATCCGTAGGGACACGTCCCTGGGGATCAAAGGAGCCAGAGGTGGCTCCTAGACGTCCCAGCTGCCAGCCACGGCCACGGTCTCACGCCTCCTGAGCCCCTGAGTTCTGGGCCCGTTCTGGGCCCGTCGACCACAGGATCCCGGACACCTGGGGGTTTAGTTAAGCCAGTCACTGGGAGAGAGTGACCTAGAGAGGCAGCCCGAGTCCAGGGCACAGGGGTGGCCCTTCTCACTGCCTGTGGCCCCGGTGAGCTCCACAGGCCACCTCCTCTTGTAACGCCAGGCGTCCAGGAGCCCCAGGGAGCTGGTTCCAAAGCCGGGAGGCACAGTCCTTGCCTTGGAGGGGACAGTACCTGTGAGTGTGTTGGGGGCGGGGAGTTCTAGCCTCTGAGGAAGCCTCCAGAACATGGCCCTTTCCCCAGCCCGGGGCCCCTGTGCTCCTACTGCTGTACCCCACCCCACTTCAGGACAGCTTCCAAGATCTCCCAGCTCTGCCAGCCCAAGTGCAGGCCTTGAGCTGCCAGGCTGGGGTACCCGCGTGCGCCTCCTGTGGGTCCTGGGTGGGGGCCCCTGCTTCCTCCTCCCGTGAGGGTTTGGATCCCTGTCATGGAATCTTTCCAAAGAAGCCACCAAACAGGATTCCACTGAGTGCACGGGTGGAGGGTTGGCCTTCGGGGAAGCTCCCTGTGGCCAAGGGATGCCAGACGAGCTGGGTGCTGGGGCCGCTGTGCCCCGGCACGCGGTCCGGTCCCCGCACAGGGCCTGGCAGGGGCGGGGCTTGCTCCTGTGTCCCCTCAGATTCCAAAGCCTTGCTCTTAGAGCCCCCCGAGTGGAATCTGGCTGGGCCTGGAAGGGGATTAAGGTGCGCTTGCCTTTCCCTGCCAAGTCCTTAAAGACACCTTTTCTCTCCGCCCCGGCCCGCCCCTCTCCGAATCCTCCGACCTGCGACCTGCGTTCCTGCAGGGACCCCCATCCTCTCCTCCACCCCCGGCCCGGCCCCGCCCCGCGAGGTGGAGGGCCACAGCGGCCCGCGCTCACCGAGCCCTCATCGCCCAGGCCCGCTCCGCGGTGTCGCACCGTGCGGACCCGGGCGCAGTCCCCTCGCTCATCCCCTTGCCTGAGCGGCCTCTTGCCCCAGCCGCTGCTCAGCGCCGGCACCCTCGTATACCAAGGCCTCCTCCCACTGCGGTGCTGCCCTCTCCGCGGCCCCTCCAGACCCGCGTCTGGTACTCGGCGGCTGGCCGGCCGCCCACAGGCAGCTTCCTCGGAGCCGGCCCTTCCGCCGGCCGTGATCTCCGGCGGCGGGGATGGGATGGCACAGTGGCTGGGTGTCCCCTGTTGGTCCTCTGGCGCTGCTCTCCGAGGCTTGTCGACCCCGCCTCCTCTGTGTGCCCCCAAGCCCCCTCCCCCCTCACTGAGGTCCAGATCACTCAGAACTCTTCTCTGGGCCCTCCCACCGGCTTCCTGGCACACAGGCCCGATTCCTTGGATAGTACCGGCCACCGTGCCTGCAAGTGACTTTCTGGGCTTCCCTTCTTCACATGGCTGCAAGCAGTGCCAGCAGGCTGCCGGGCACGGAGCAGCCGCTTAGGACTGCTGCAGTGGGAGGACGCCGTGTCATCGGTGCCACGTGGCTGCAGGGCTGGAAGCACTGAGCACCTGGGGGCGATGTCTGCCCTCGTGCCGGCCTCGGCCTCCGGTTCCTCAGCTGTTAAATGACAGCACCACTGCCCAGCTTGCAGAGAATGGGCGCTGCACCTGAAGGGCTCAGCAGGGCACCTGGCACAGAGAAGCCCTCCATAGCGGCCATCACTATTCATGACGGCCACCGCCAGTTAAACACCAAGGTGAGGGAAGAATCCAGGATCTCGGTGCTCGAACCACGGGGGCTCCAAGAAGCAAAGTGACCCAATGTCACACATCTCTAAGTGGCCAAGTCAAACCTGGAAGCCAGTGTCGGACAAGGCAACTTGCTCTTTCTGTCCCAGTTGCTTGGGGACTTGCTGGTGAGCAGACATACTGCCCACGTGGCTGTGTCTCTCTGAAAGGGACGAGGCTAACGTGACCCGGGCCCGTGCATCATCACAGCCCCGATCTCCCCTGTTGTCAGCTGTGATCGCGGCGAACTGGGGATCAACAATCTGCCCTGGCACCTTCCCCAGGTCAGCGGTTCGTGAGGGTGGCGGCATGGGAGCAGCACCCGAGATCCTGCATGACACCCCCGCCCTTGCAGGAACCCCTGCATCAGTGGGAGCTTAGCCTACCCGTGCTGGGCAGAGCCCTTCCCAGGCCTGTCCTTTACGTTTGGAAATGTCATTTTGCACAAAGAGCGTATCATGAGCTCACTTGTCACGCATGCTCTGCTCTGAAGGCTCTTGAAGGCTAGGCAGGGCTTGCTGGCGGGGACTCAGGCGGCAGTCTGCAGTGGGCCGGCCCATCACCACCTGGATGGAGGCTGGACCATAAGGGACTGGGTCCTCCAGGCACCCCTGTGGGCAAGCTGGCAAGGGCCTTGGGTCCCCATTCCTGCTGGTGAGTGGAGCAGGACTGTGCTCTTTGGGACTCGGGGCGTGGGGCAGGCTCAGGGCCGGGACCTCCTACCATCAGGACACACAGAACCAGGCTCACTGCTCACAGCGTGACAGGCTCACTTCCGTGTGTGTGCCACCTGGGGTGTGGACCTTCTCGGGGCTTCCCACTCGGAGGTGGGTGAGGGCGCCTGGCACCTGCTTGTGGTTTCACGGTCATCTCATGTTGGGCTCTGCAGGAACCAGCCTGTCAGGGCCCAGCACTGCCTGTGTGGGCAGGTCCCAGAGTGCAGGACGCCACAGCAAGCCCACATGTGCCCAGCGGCCTTAGGAGGCCCCTGATCGTGCCCTTGGTTCCTGCAGCCCTACCAGCCACTCGAGGGAGCAGTCCTGGTGTGCCCACAGTCTGTGTTCTCCAGCCAGCCCCCAGTCAGACCTATGAGTCTCCTTCCCAGGATCCTTGGCAGCAAGGGCGAGTGCCACCAAGGCCACCCCGCCAGCGAGTGCCCCAGAACCTCACTCCACTCCCCACGCCCCAAGTCACACACCCTCCATGTGAAGGTGCTCGCGTGGCCTGTGGTGTCACCTGAGTGTGCTCCTTGGCCTGTAGTGGGGATGAGGACAGGGCACCAGAGAGGCCCGGTGAGTGCCTCCTGAGGGTCCCCCGTGAGCAGGCCCATCAGTGCGGTCCGGATTCAGGACCCCAATACAGTCACGGTCCACAAGCCCTTGTGTCGATGTGATTCAACATGGACTCAAAAAAAAATAAAAAAACAAAAACCAAAACCCAAAAACCACACCACACAACTGTTTTTCCATTATAAAAATTTTTCAAGGGAATAATTTGAGTTTTTAGGGGCATGGTTTGGCGAAGTAGAAGACTAAAATCCATCAAAACACTTCAAGTTCTTTTTTAACCTGCCAAGTGGGGCCGTTAAGTAAATCCCGCTGCCTTCTGGATCAGGAAGGTGTCCCCCAAGGCCGTGCTCCCACCCCGAGGGCCAGGCCTCCACAGGGATGGCTCCTCTGGCAGTCGGGGCGGAGGACAGGGCCATCGGGACACACGTGGGACGGAGATACGTCAGGTGGTCACAATTCGTGACCTGACCAGGACTTGAGTTGTGGGAAAAAGGCGTACAGTGGGACGTGTGGCCACCGAGGCGTAAGGCAGTTTGGGAAACGACATTTCCCAGGATGCCCTGCCCCCTCAAAGTCCAGAAGCCTGACGAGAACAAGCACCGGGCCCCACGGCCCCGCGGGTAGCACCTGTTAGGACGTAAACAGCGTGGGGCTGGGTGCCGACAAGGACACAGGACACACCTGAGGTGACGTTTCAATGGATATTAAGTGTGGGGGGAGCCCGTGTCCCCAACAGGGCCAGCTTCAGCGGCGCTGTCCGTGGTCCCCCACCAGGCCTGCTCGGCCCCTCTCGTCACCCGCACCCCCACGGCTGCTAATCTTCGGGGGGGTTCTGGGCCAGGTGCTCTTCCCACTCGACTTCTACCAGCTTGTACAGCTCCATGGTGGCCTGGGCATCCTCCACCGACGAGTGCCCACCTCTCCCAGCCTGCACGAGGAAGAGACCAGCGTGAGTGACAGGGCCCCCCTTGCCACCCTCGCTGCGGTCAGGGCCCCAAGGCGGAACTGGCAGGTTGGCTCCAGGAGTCCCGACCTATCTGCCTCGGTCCCTCCCGTGGGGACATGTGCGCCCCACGTTCTGTGGAGATGACACCTGGGGCACAGCCAAGCCTCCTGTCCGCCCAGCTCCTTTGCTGTACGTGACACATGCCCACCCCTCCTACCAGGCACGCCCCCAGTGCTTGAACATCAAATGTGACACACACACAAGGTCCTTGCACCCACTGTGGGGCACTGGCCACCATGCGACCTGCTTCCTTCCTCTCTCAGGTTGCCACCCCTTTTCCAGGTCGCTCTGGACACTGGGACACAGATAACGGGCATTACCGCCCTGTGGACACAGGGAGGCCACCGGGCCCTCCACCCAGGGGCCCCATCCCGGCCGCTCGCCTGTGTCTCTCCGCACAGGGAGGCTGGGGCCACACTACCTGGATGTCCCGGTTCAGCAGCTTCTTGGTGAGCTGCTTCAGGGACACGGTGGCATTCTCTGGGCAGTCGGCCTTGCGGTTGAGGGCGGGGATGTGGGAGGTGTCACGGGTGAGGGACTTGGGGTGGAAGTACTGGAGGGCCTTGAAGTCGTTGTGGATGGCATGCCCAACCACGATCTTCCCTGCAAGCAGCTTCAGGATCTGAAATCGGGGTGCGCGGAGGTAAGGCGGGCTCAGAGGTGGAGCCTGGCATTCTAAGAGTCCAACGAGGTCGTAGTCCTTGTGGGCTCTGCCCATCAAGTGTCCGCCTGCCATGTCCTTGAAATGTCCCCCACAGGTCTCCCTCCACCTGGAAGCATCTCCACTCCAGGTGGGAGCTGAGATCCCCCAGTGTGACCTCGTCAGCAGAAGGCCCCTCACCACCTCACCGGCTTCCACCCACGTCATTACTATGCTGGCCTTAGGCACAAGGCTGAGACAAATGCGGGTGAAGCCTGCTCCAGGGTGGAGATGGAAGCCCCAAGTTACATGCAAACAGATAGGGGTTTCTTCTGTTGTTCTGAGGGGAGCTTTCATCAGACTCTCAAAGGCCTACAAGCCACGGAAGATTAAGAATCGCTCACAGACTCAAGCTGCAGGAGGACGGTGGTCAGGTGACCTAGGCTGGGGACTTGTGCTGCTCAGGGGCCTTATTCACACCAGACATAAAACCAAATAACCATTTCAGGACCTCCCTCACAGTATGAGGACATCCTATCAGTCAGGACAACCAAAGGACACGCCATGGACCGTGAGGGCCATTCCCAGGTTGTGAGCAAGAATGACAGTCCTTGCACGATTGGTGCATGACCCCCGGGGGGACCCCGGAAGGGGCCACACTGGTCTGAAGCACCTTGGCCTCACAGCCCAGTGTGGGCCCTGGGGAAGTGCTTCCTGCCCAACGTAGGTGTGGCCTCGCCGACCAGGTACTCGGCGGCTGACCTCACCTGCCGTTCCTGTCCCCACACGAAGCCATTAGAGCTCAGGGGGCTGCCTCAGACCTGCCCATCTCCTGCCCTCCACTCTTCCTTCCAGCTCTCCCTGCAACCCAACCCTAACGGACCTCTGGCAAACGGCCCTGGCATAGAAGGAACCATGGGAACCGCGTCTAGACAAGGGGCGTGGACCACGGGCGCCCTCTGGAGGCCTCCGGCCCTGCCAGCTCCCTCCTTCACTTCCTCCCCGACCTCTGTAGGCTCACCTGCCCTTCTGCAGTCCCGTGGCTGCAAGGAGGTCTGCTCAGAGGGTGAAGTGGGAACCCCGACATACCAGGGGTTCATCCCCATCACACAAACAATGCCCCAGCTCCTCTGTCCACGTTCTGCCCTCTTCCACCATGGAGGCTGTCCACACGCCAAAGGCAACTTCTGGTTTGTGGCGCGCTCTCTACCTCTGTTGGCTCCCACTGCGCAAAACCGAACACTCTTCCCGTGGCACGCACACCTGCTGCTCTGTCCATCACCATGTGCTACTTCCCTAAGCAGATTCCCAGTTCCCCACATCAGGATTCCACTCGGTACCTAAAGTCAGTCCTACCTGACGAAGCTTGTTCCAACAGCTAGCTGGACCTTCCTAGACTTCCACCACTCCTTCCCAACATGAAGCCTTCCTCCTCACCTAATACTGCACTTGCACCTCCCTCCATCCACAATCCTCTGGTGCCCTCCCAGGGTGATGTCCTTTGCTGAGAGTGACCCAGGCCTCTCCCCACCCACCTCGCTGCCAATGCCTGGCCTGTGCCTCTCACCTGGCCCCGAGCAACCTTGAAGGGCGTGGCATTCACCATGTGCTGCTTCCGGATGCCACTCCACCTGGTGCGGTAGTCCACGATGTGGGAGGGGGGGAGGATGTACTCATCATAGAGCACATCCCCATCATAGTTGACCACGCTACACCGAGCCAGAGAACTGACGTGTCCCTTGGGTCCTGTGCCCACCATCTCACAGTCAATCGCCACCATCTTCCCTGGGATCTTCTGAGAGGCCCCAGAGCAATTATTCGCTGAATGTGCCTGGGTGGAGTTCTGGGGGCCCTTCTTCTGGGGGCGAGCTGGATAACTCTTAGTCTTCGGAAGGGCACTCTGGAACTCCCCCAACAAATCGACTGCAGTCACAACAGAGCCCGCCTTCCGTGAAGGGGCAGGGGTCAGCCATGGAACAGCAGCCCTCTTGCCCAGGGACTGCTGTGACCCGCTGCTGGAAGCAACTGTCTTCCTCTTGTTTGCATGGGGAGGGACCTTCCCAGTGCCATCCGCCCGAGGAGTCTCCCCTTTCTTTGGAGGATCTGAGGGCAGTGTAGGCCCCCTGCCAGGGGGCTGGCTCTTCTTACTCAGAAAGCCTCTCTGTTCCAGGAACCGTCGCCTCCTGACAAATCTTTGGTGCTTGGCATTCCCCTCTCCTGCCTTTTTGGGGGGAGGTTCGCCAAAATCCAGATTGAGGAGTAAGGTAGACATGAGGATGGTGGATGGTGGGAGAGCAGCTGAGAAGAATGGCTCACAGGTGGAAGGATAGAGGACTCACTCTCTGCTGACTCTCACAGACCAACATCTGGAGTTTGGAGCGGACCCTGGGGAAGACAGTGAACCTGATAACGGAGCTCACAGGCATGGGAGCACAGTAAGACCCATCTCCATAAGGACTTAAGAAAGAAAACACGTCAGAGTAACCCCCACACAAAGGAGGAAGAATCCGCAGTGTGAAATGACGGAAGGAGCACTGTCTGAGCCGGGGAGCCCCACAATTCACCAGCCGCATGGTCTCAGCAAGGTCATTTTCGCTTTCTAGATTTGTCTCCCTTGTAAACCGAGGGGGCTGGAAGGCCAACCCGCTTGAACTCTGAGTCTGATGAGCCAGAAGGGGTGGCTCTATCTGCTGCCCACGGACGGAACGTCTAAGGACACTCCAGAGCCGTGACGAGTACGGCACAGACGACCTCTGCGTTACCCAGACATCCGCAGCGCGGGCCCCTCAAACAGATTCAGCTGCAGGTGCCCCTTTCCTCCGCCTCCCGGTGGAGGGAATCCCCACAGGTACCTCACCCAAGCCGTCCTCCCAAGAAAGGGCAGTTGACAACACTCAGCAGCAGGCGGGAAGCCTAGGCCGGGGGCAGCCTACCTCGGCGAGCACCTGGGTCCCGGTAACGGAGCCCGCTCCCACCTACCTCCTAGATGGGCCCACTAAGACCGGAAGCGAGCAGAGCCGGATACGGAAGTCAGCGCGCGCCGACGAGGCCGGGGCCGGCAGGCGCGCGGGTTGGAACGCGCCGGGGGCCGACACGCGCGCGCCCGCAACGCCCCCACCGCCGGGATCGGGGCCCGAGATTCCAAGTGCGCGAGCAGCGGCGGCGGCGGGTTGGGCGGCGGCGGGATGTGCTCCCCGGCCCCGCTAGCTCCCTGGAGATAAAACTCGGTGTGGCGAGCCCGCGGGTTCACGGGAACGGCCGCGCGCCAGGGCCCCGGACCTGACTTCCGGGAGGGGCGGTGCCTGCGCACTGCGGCCCGCCTCTGTGGCGTCACTGCTCGGAGCCCCGCCCACTCGCTTTCGACGCTGACACCTTCGCGCGACGGGCGTCGCGGCTTGTGACGTCAGGAGAGCGCCTCGGGTCTGCAACCCCTACCTGGAACCCGGGAAGAGCCGCGTCGGGGACCCGTGCTGAGCGCCTTCTTCCTACCGTACCGGCAGAGCCGAGCCCAGCCCTGGTCCTGGCCCTGGCCCCGCGTGGCGCCGACCCTGCGGGCCTCCTCCCCGCTTTCTCGCTCCCGGCGCCTCCGCGGGACCCCGGATGCCGGGGGTCTCCGTCCGGGGCCTCTCTTACGAGGAGAGGAGGCAGCTGGCTGCGAACCTCACCCGTGTCCTGTCGCTCTACCGTTCCATCCTGGATGCCTACATCATCGTGAGACCACGGGGGTGTGGGCGGGCCGCTCCCGGTTGTGTACTTGGCTGGGTGCCCCCGACAGGGAGGGAATCTGGACAGGTGCCTTCTGGTTCTTTCCTTCCAGGAGTTTCAGTCTGGCTTTACATGAAGGGGTTAAAACTGGGGCGGTCCCCTCTTTTCTTACAGATGACACAGATATTAATATTTCTAACATCTAGGTGGTTTTTCTAACCTTTTCCTTTCCAAAGTAAGAAAACGCATGGACGGTGGAGCCATGCTGCAGCTACGTTGAACTCCTAGAAACCCGTGAGGTGTCCCAAGACACGTGTTGTTCACGCTTTGAACAAATTCCAGGTTTTATAATGGAGTGGACAGTCCCAACTTTGGAACCAGGCACACTAGAATCCTGCCTCCCCTACTGTGTTAAACCATACACACGGATTAAAAATTCCTCCTCGCCCCGTTTTCTCAGCTGTGAAATGGATCTCCTTTGGAAGGATCGCTGTGAAGAATCGATAAGATGCTGTGTCCATGGCACCAGCACCCCCTGAAGTGTTGGGCCTTCAAACCCAGAAGCCATCCTTGATTCAGCTCTTCATTGATCTGATGTCCAAATCCTTCAAGTCCCATTGGCCTTGCCTCCAGAATAGATGCCAAGTTCACCCATTTGTCTCCATTTCATTGCTGCCACCCTGGGCCAAGCCTCCATCATCTCTCTCCTGGACTACTTCCTATCTGATCTCAGTGTTTGCTCCAGCCCTTCTATAATCCTGTCTTCTCAAGCAGCCAGACCCATGTCTTTAAGGTGTAAATCCAATCACAACACCCCCTGCTTCCTAGGTGCTTTATGAAATCCTCACCCACAAAGCCCCAGGGGGTCTGTCCCCTCCTGTCTCTTGAACCCCGTCACGTTTCACTCTCTCCCTTATATTGCACCTGCACTGGCCTCATGCCACATGTCAGGCTTCCGGGCCTTTGTACCTACAGATCTGCCTGGAATGTTCTTCCTCCATAGAATGGAGTACGGTGGTTAAAAGCAAGAATCTTAGAGGCAGGTTGACTTCAAATCCCAGCTCTGCTACTATACTAGCTTTTTGACCTGGGCAATTTACTTGTTAAACGCCCTTTTTGTTAATCTAAAATGGGACCTGCCTCATAGGGTTGTTTTAGGAGTTAAGTGTGTTCATACATGTGGAACGTTTAGCACAGTGCCTGGCGTATTAAAAGTATTTTGTGTTGGCTATTACCTGAATTTTTTTTTTTTACACATCTGTTCCCTGTTCATTGTCAGGGTCTCAGCTCATGTCACCTCCTCAGACAAGTCTCCCCTCTTCACTCTCTCTGAAGTAGCACTCTCCCTCTCCCACTGTTTCCTTAATGTGGCATTTGATGTTACCTGACTTTTTCTTTTTAATTTCAACTCTGCCAGAGCAAGCATTTTGTCTGTCCCCTTCATTGTTGTATCCCCTGAGCCTAGAGTAGGGAGCGTGCAGTGCATGACCCCATGCCAGAATTTGTGTCACACAATGAATCGATAAAAATACAGGCTGTAATGTCATGTGTCTGGCATACATAATGGTAGGTTGCTACATGGTAACATACTAACACTGCATGTCCGTCACTTGCGTTGGGGATGCTCATGTGAAGACACCATCGTTGCCTTCAGGATCAGTCGAGTGGAGAAAACAGACACATAAGTTAGGGGGGCACTGCTGAAAGGAGAGGCGTGTCTAGAGTGCGGTGTGGGCTCCAAGGAAGGAGGGGCCACCCAGAGTGGCCAGTCCCCTGCGCTGAGAGTGCAATGGGGAAGGCTGCGGAAGGTCGTAGCCTCTTGGTTGCTCTTACTCCTGCAGGAATTTTTCACAGACAACCTGTGGGGTACCCTGCCTTGCTCATGGCAGGAAGCGCTGGATGGACTGAACCCGCCACAGCTGGCCACCTTGCTGCTAGGGATGCCTGAGGAAGGGGACGTGGTCAGGTATGGGCAGGAGGGGCCCTGTGCTGGGGGGTATGGTGCCAAACCCCGCCACTGGCCATCATTCAGAACCTCGCAGGGTTCCCTGGGTTGTGAGCTGGTGCACTCAGGACGTGATGGGACCCCTTACCGGGGACCCGGGCCGGACTATCTCAGGTACAGGTCGGTGTGGCCGCTCACCCTGCTGGCCCTGAAGTCCACAGCCCGTGCCCTGGCCTTTTCCCGGACACCTGGGTTTCAGACCCCCTCGGAGTTCCTGGAGAACCCCAGCCAGAGCTCCCGACTGACGGCTCCATTCCGGAAACACGTCCGGCCCAAGAAGCAGCACGAGATCCGCAGGCTGGGGGAGGTGAGGCAGTGACGGAGTGGAGGTGGCATCAGGGAGCCTGGGAGGGTTGCAGAGCTCTGGGCACCTTAGGTCACCCCAGACCAGAGGCCCAGAAGGTCCCTTCCTTGGCAGGCACCCTAAGATTGTATCTTGAGGCTGGTTTGGGGGTTTCTTGATCCTTCTGTGGGGTTGGCTCGTGGCTCTGTCTGTGCCACACTGTCTTGTTCCTGTGTTCCCACCTGCATAGTCACAGAGGGTTCTTGTCCTTGCTCTGTGGGGAGGTGGGGAGGAGCGAGCAGATGGCCCAAGTGTGGGGCCAGCACCCCCACTCTGGATCCCTGTCTCATCGCTTCCATGCCCCCTCTGCCCCTCCCTCTACTGTCTGCAGCCCCCCCCCCCCTTATGATGGGGGTGGGGGTGGCCCCAGGAATCAAGGACCAGTGGCCAGGAGACCTTTGTTCCCTCTTTCAGTTGGTGAAGAAGCTGAGTGACATCACAGGCTGCACCCAGGTTGTGGATGTGGGCTCCGGCCAGGTGAGCCAGGCCTCTGACAGCCCGGGGTTTCCAAGTTGTGGAGATAGGACAGCTGGAAAGCAGTTGTCCCAGGCCCAGGGACACAGGTGCCCAGGAGTTGGGGAGGGAATGATGGAATTCAAACCTTCCGGGGGCCTCGGGCCGGGGATAAGAGCACTGAGCAGGGCTGTCGCCACCCCACCCCGTCACGACTCCAGGGCCACCTCTCCCGCTTCATGTCTCTGGGGCTGGGGCTGAAGGTGAAGAGTGTTGAAGGGGATCAGAGACTGGTGGGCAGAGCCCAGCGCCTGGACCGCGAGCTCGTGCAGGCCCTGGAGAAGGAGGAGAAGAGGAGCCCGCGGGTAGGCACGCCGTGCGTGCGTGTGTGCGTGCATGCGGCCGTGCGTGCTGCCTGGAGAGGGGGCGCGGGCTGGGGTTGGGCGCCAAGGCCAAGTTCCCTCTCATTTCACCGTGAGACAGTGGGGTCCCTGTATCCACTATTGCACGCCCGAGGCCCCCTTTCCCTCCAAAGCCTCTTCACGTCTCAAAGGCGCTGCCTAGTGACAAAGTGCTTTCCACACCAACACGTCCTGTCACAACCACCTGAGAAGCGGCGGATCAATAACTAGAGCCATTAGACTCGTTGTCAATGAGGAGACGAACTCAGAGTTGCAAAACCGAGAAGCTAATGACACCCAGTATTTGTCCCTTGTCCTGATTCAGCTCCACCTCTGCCGCTGTGGGAGGGACCAGGACAGATCCCTTCCTGGGGCCTGCGGTGGCTTGGGGGCAGTGAATAGGCCCCCCACCTGCTCTGTCCTTTCCTGCCTCCACAGGGGGTGCAGACCGGCCCTCGCCGCCCCCCACAGCACGTGGTGCGGTGGGTGGACCCCACAGGCCCGTGTGAGGAGCTGCTACTCCCGCTGGAGGAGGACCCACCTCGGGCTGGGGCCCACGTGCTGCTGACAGGCCTCCATGCCTGCGGGGACCTGAGCGTCGCCTTGCTGAGGCACTTCTCCTGCCCGGAGGTGGCGGCCCTGGCCCTGGTGGGCTGCTGCTACATGAAGCTGAGTGACCCTGGCGGCTACCCGCTGAGTCAGTGGGTGGCCGCGCTGCCTGGCCACGAGCTGTCCTATAGGCTGCGAGAGGGCGCCTGCCACGCCCTGGACGAGTACGCGCAGCGGCTGCGGGACGCGGGGCCCGGCCTCCGGACCCACTGCTACCGGGCTGCGCTGGAGATGGCCATCCGGTGCGCACGGCCCGAGCTGCGTCGGCCAGGCGTGCAGGGCATCCCCCGGGCCCACGAGCTCAAGATCGAAGAGTGAGGCTGGGGGGGGGTGCGGGGGTGGGTGGGGGCGGGGCCTCCTGGGGTCTTCTCCCCCTCCCCCCTCAATTGGTTAGCAAGCGGTTGTCCAGGGGAGCAATGCTGAGCTCTCCCACTGGGCCAGCTTGTCCAGATTTCTATAAAGGGCAGCTGATCAGGAGACAAGGATTTTAAAATGCTAAACATATGGCTAAACCAGTGGGCAGATCGAGCTGAGAATAATTTTTTGGATCGATCTGCTGTTGGACAGACAGCTCACAGCCAGGGAAATGTCTAAAATGCAAATGGAGGCTGGGGATTGGGGAGGCGGAGGCGGGAAGGGACTGCTGGGCATGAGAGAAGGCGGCTCCTCGGACCAAACAGTGCTGTCGTGCTGACCCCACAGATACATCCGGCGGGGGCTGCAGCTCGTTGGGCTGGACCCCCAGCTGCCCCTGCACCCTGCTGCCCTGCGGGCCCACCAGGCCCAGGAGAACCGCGTGGTAGCCTTCTTCAGCCTGGCACTGCTGCTGGCCCCGCTGGTGGAGGCCCTGATCCTGCTGGATCGGCTGCTGTACCTTCAGGAGCAGGGTGAGGGTGGCCCCTCTTGCAGGCCCCATGGGCCACCTGCTTGTCACCAGTGGGGCAGGACGTAGGCCTCTAAACCTGTTCAGCTGGCCTGTGGCGTGCACCCCTGGGGTGCACTTTAAGCAAGCACCCCAGCATTGCATGTATCCTGGGTCAGTGCTTCAGGCACCGGTTCTGGGTAGGGGGTCTCTGCTCTCCTGGGGCCCCCACCCTGTGGGGTGGAGATACCATGCCTGCTGCAAGAGGGGCAGGAAGAGGGGTGACCAAGGGCTGTGCCTCTGCCCTGAGCACCCTCTCTCCTCCCAGGCTTCCATGCCGAGCTCCTGCCCCTCTTCAGCCCCAAACTCTCGCCAAGAAACCTGGTGCTGGTGGCCACCAAGAGGCCCCTGGGTCAGGCCTTCTCTGTCCTGGAGACTGAGGACAGCTGACGCAGCCTGAGGAAGGGCTCATCCTGGACCCCACCAGAGACCATCCTGGTGCAGGTCGGCGGCAGCTGTGCTCTCCCTGAGCTCCTGGTTCTCAAGACCCCCAGCTTCTACCCTCCTCTCCCTGCACATGTAGGCAACACCGTGTAAGAGTTTAATTTTAATTTATTAAAATATGCAAATACCTACTTCCACTTCTGTTAAGCACAGAAAAGGGCAGACCCCCTCCTCCTACACACACACCCTGAAGACCCTGTGGAGGTATGACAGGCCTCATACCCCTGACCCACTGCCCTCCAGGACAGGCAGCACCCTGTTCCTCCTACCCGCCTGCTGGAGGGACAGTCTCCTTCAGTCTCCATCCGGAATGTGCCGGCCCTGCCCTGGGGGAGGGCCCCCCGAAGGCTCGCTCACTTCCACCTGGGTTCCTTCATAACATCGGGACAGGTGACAGAGGGCCGGCACATGGAGCAGGGCTGGGGGGGAGGGACCCGGCAGAGGAGGCGCGGCTCCTGGGCTCAGTACCAGTACACCTTCCGGTGCCTCCGTGTCTCCTGGATCCCCATGGCCTCCATCACCTCCTCCTCCAGCGTTTTCAGGCGGGGCACATAGGTCCTTTCAAGAGCATCTTCCACGGATGTGTCTTTGGGGCCATCTGTTGAGCCGGAAAAAAAAAAGATGGGTGGGGGGGCTGCTGAGCACCCCCACTCCCAGCCCAGCACAGCGTCCTGGCCCTCACCCAGCCTCACCGATCCATGTTTCAGGGACGATGCCGTCAGCTCTGGGGAACTGGGGTTTGGGGATGATCCTTCCCGACCTTGTGGAGACTCGGACCCGCTCTCCTGACTCGGTGAATCTCCACTCCACCTCAGTGGGTTTCCTAATGGATAGAAGAGGTGAGCCCAGCCTGGGGGCCAGGTCTCCCTGCCACTTTCCAACCCCAGAGTCAACACCTGAAAACAATGGGTCCCCATCTCATTTCTCTGCTTCCTCTCAGTGTGGGGGTGGCCCACAGGTCATGACTATGAGGTGGCCCTCTTGGTTCTCAGAGCACCTGGCCCACCATGCCCATTGGGTAGACGTGGCTGACCCCTACGTGGCTCAGGCGGGACCCTTGCCCAGAGAAGCCCCCATGCTTGCCTGTCCACAGGGTCCACGAGTTTGACCTGGCTATGCAGCAGGGGTGCCTCACTGGGGATCATGGTTCCACGGGAATCCGTGGTCCGGCCCACATAGCGATAATGCTGTCCAAAAGAGGGGGAATCAGAAACCAGGGGGTACAAGGGGACTCCCCTACTGCAGCTCAAAGCACCCAGCCCACAATGAAAAGCAGCAGGTTCGGTTGTTCCAGCCCCTCAGCCAGGGTCCTCCCTTGCAGAGAGGGACAGATGGGACAGGCTTTGGGGCAGCCCACCCCCTACTCCACTTACCGTGTTCAGCCCCTCCAGGACCACCCAGTTCCGCTGCCGGATAACCTGAACCACCTTGCCCTGCTTCCCAGCATCCTTGCCTTCCAGGATCTCCACCTGCGGGAGATGTGACAGTCAGGGCGGGGGGCAGGCCTGCCTGGGAGCCCCAGCCCCTCCACCCTCCCGGGTTCTCACCCTGTCCCCACAGAACAGATGCCAGTCCTCATCGGAGATGGGCTCCACGGCCACTGGCCGCCGCCTGGTCCCGGGATGGTTCTTCCTTTTGTCTGACAGGGAGCCTGGGCGGCTCATCCCGTAGCGGTAGTGAGGGGGCAGTGTGACCTTGGATGCCAAGGCCAACAGGGCAGAGAGCCGCATGGCTGGAGCTCTGAGAAATCCCCTGGCCAGGGAAGGGCCCAGAAGCCTTCCTTGTCAGCTCTGAGGTGGACAGAGAGAAACAAGGAGGCAAAGAGGCAGAGGCATGAATAGGGGTTACTAAGCCCTTACTCCACTGCGCCAGGGCCCTCATTTCACTGACTCCGCACAGGGGTGGTCTTCACTTCACAGGTGAGAAAACAGGTTAAGGAGCTCACCTGTGGGCATAAAGCTACTCTGTGGGAGAATCAGCATTCAAACCCCAGGTAATGGACTTCAGAAAGTTCACTGAGGCCAGGAACCAAGTTATCTACCTGACCTCTGACGCCAGCAGATCTCAGTAGGGCTGGCACATAGTAGGTACTCAATAAAAAGTCATTAAATATACGAGCAGCAGGACAGGAAGAAACCCGGTAAAGGGACAAAACACTGGCCTAAGCCCCAGTGAGCAGGCAAAAACTGGGGTTCCAATGTTCCTACATCACCCCAGCTCCTCGCCTGTCAGGAAAGACCACTTCTCCCTAAGACAGCTTCTTTCCTCAAAGCAGAGGACCCAGAGCCAGACTCTAGAATTCCCGGGTCCTAAATTTCCCAGTTAAGTGTGTATTAGGCCTCTCTGTTTTGGATGATGGAGCAGATCAGTACGGGTGAGAGCACTGAGGACAAAAATAGGCACTGCTCCTGCAGGGGCCACCTGAGTGCTGTCCTGCACCATCTTACTTCAGCCCAGGGGCAGCTGTGGAAGGAGGTACCATTCGTCCTGATTTACAGCAAGAACCAAGTCTAGTTTCCAAGGCAAGGCAAGTGCAGAGTAATGGTATCGAGAGCTCGGGCCTCAGGGTCAGACGACCTGGGATCTGGTTCCTGCCTCACCATCACCTTATTCTGTGACTCGAGGCAACTTAACCTGAGCCTCAGCTCTGTCATCCCTAAAACTTTACAGAGTTTTGCTGGTGTCATTCGAGTTATTTTTAGTATTTTAACAAAACAAGGTGCAGAATAATGTGAATCCCTTTGGGGTAAATTTAAAAAATACACATCCTGGCACAAGCATGAACATTTATGGACAAGAAATAAGAAACAACTAGAAGTACTGGTTTTGGGGGGGGAGGAACTGTTTGGGAGGGCTGTTACATTCCACCTCGTTCCTCGCCATAACGTTTCCATTTTTTAACTACATGTATTAAAAAAAAAAAAAAAAAGTCAACCGGTGAAGTGAACAGGAGACAAGCGAACCAAGGCCCTCAGAGCTGAAGCGACTTGTTCTAGTTCCTACAGCTTGACGGAGCAGAGCCAGAGTAAAGACCCACGACTGCTGCAAGAAGACCCTGAGCCACAGTCACTCTAAAGCTGAGGTTCTGGGAGGGAATCCCAGAAGCCAGCCCCCGAGGTCTTTTCCTTCTTTCTCTCCAAACCCTGGAGAGGCTGGAGTCGCCTCCGCGGTGGGGCTTTCGCGGCATGCTCCGGAGGCGCCGTGTAAGGTAGTGCGGGGAGCGTCTGCCCCTGGGGTCCCGGCTCCAAAGGCTTCCCCGCTAGCCCCTTGCCTAGGTGCGGACGATGTCCAGGTCCCAGCAGTCTGCAGCACCCACCCGCCCCAAACTTCCGGTGCAGGGCAACCCCGGGCAAGACCGCTGAGCCACCGCCGGGGAAAAGGAAGGCCCTTCCTGCTCCCGCCTACCGGACCAGCCCAAAGCTACCAACATCTCGGGGCCGCGGGGCCCTCACCTCCTCTTCCCGCTGCGCAGCAGACCTTCGGCCTGTTATCTCCGGCACGTGGGCCCCGAGCCCCGCCGGTACCCGTCCATCAGCTTTCTGGGAAATGTAGGCTAGTCGTAGAGCGGAAGCTCAACAAGCAAATCTACCTCTCTGCATGCTGGGAGTTGTAGTCCGCCGCTACGAAGCACCCGGGAAACCGGAAACTGGATCGCGTAAGAAATCCAGGAAGCGTAAGATCGACGTGAAGCACTTCGGGAGTTGGAGGCAAAGCAGGATAGGTCGCCACACCTAGTACATTCCTGCACGTGTTCTGCGTGGGGGCTGCTGGGAATTGAAGTTTCGGGGGACGGTGGCTCCATTTTCTAGGTGATTGCAGCTTCGTTTTCAAAATAAGGGGCCTCCCTGTTCAGGTAAGGCTACAGCCTATACTGTCCCCAGCCGTCCTTCTCTGCGGGAAGGAACCCGGGCAGATTAAAACTGTCGTAGGTCTTCTATAGGAAGGGATGAAACGGGGGCCCTTCCAGGGCCAGTCACTGATCTCGTTACAGAGATGTCACATCTGGAAGCAACCTGAGGTCGTCTAATTCAGCCGGTCCACGTGACTCAGGGAATGCTGGGAGGTTCCCGCCCTGTCAACCTCCTGGCTCCAACCTTCGGGGATCGAAGTTGCTTCTGCAGCCGTCCCAAGTAACTACCCCCTTTTCCATGGCCGTCGTGGGCCGCAGCCGGTACCGGCACCCCCTCACACCCCGCTTCTTGTGCAACCGTGTCCTGTTTAACCTTCCTGGGGGCTATGCGGGAACCTGTGTTAGTGACTGCACAGACATGGAACAGATGGCGCGATTGGTTCTGCAACGTTCCCCCGTGTGGCATTTGGGCTGTTTCTAACAGTCTGAGAATGGAGGAGAGGCGGGCACCCCCAACCTCGATCTGCAAAGGTGACCCGGTAATCACTTTGCATCCCCCCGCCCCCAGGTAACCAACAAACCCCTAAAGAACCAGTCGGAACCCAATGTAGTAATCAACGGGTTTATTTTCCTAGAACTGAAATCACCTACGGTTCTCAGAGCTACACTTCCAAAGCTACAGTCAGCAATTTTTCATCAGAGCCCAGGAGAGGGGGGGGCCAGGGCCAGAGAGACAGGAGATGGAAGAGGCATGGAGACCACCAGAGAGGTGGGGAGGGGGCACTCGCGTCCCTGTCCTCTCAGCGGGTTACAAATTGGACCTGGTGACAACACTGAGGGGACCAGGTGGGAGTATGAGGGTGGGAAATGACACCAGAACACCAAAGCCCCAGCCCTGAAGGGAAAAGTCGTCAAGCCCCAAACAGAGGAGCCACCCAGTGGAAGTCAGAGATGGAGGCAACAGGGGGGAGGGAGGGAGCAGGGTGGGGGGCACACAATGGGATAAGGGTCTTAAATTTTTTTTTTTTAGTTTTCTTTTATTAAAAACATCTCCTACAAAATGTGTCTTTCCTTTGTCTGGGTGACATGTGACTGCAGGCTGGCCTTGAGTACTGTGGGGCGAGGGACGGGGGCAGCTAGGGGTCTCCCCAGGGCATCCGGTCTCCAGCCAGAGATCTAAAGGGGGGGGACAGTTACTTCTCAACACCCCCACCCAAGGGGGGTGGGGTCAACCCTTCAGATCTCAGGTTCTTGGCCCACACCGGGAAGCCCAAAATCTTTTGACAATAACTACAACTCCCAGAATTCCTGGAGTCACCAAAAAGAAAAACGGGCATTGTCAATCATCAAGGATTTACGGCAGGGAGTCCCTCCCCAACAGGCTGTCCCACTTTCCCTGAATCTAGGCAGCTGGGATAATAGGTGTGGGAGGCAGGGACAAGAGCTCAAGACCACTGCCATCCTCCTGCCCGCCTCCCACCCCAATTAGAGGACTGACCGACCCTCCCAGTCCCCGGAAGCCCTTCCTGCTATTTAGCCTCCAACCCGACCCCAGCCAACCCAGAGGCCCAGAATGCCTGGGGAAGGTGTCAGGAGGCAAAAACAGCTGGTCCAGGCCCCACTGGAAACCCTGGGAGGCCACTCCAGGCTGGGAGGGACACAGTGGCCCTGTCTCATCCCACGGAGCAGATGACAGAGCCCTGACTCAGACCACAGGGGTGTGGGGGCACAGCGGTGAGGGCCAGGTGGCCTGCCCCATCCGGGTCAGTCTCCAGGGGCTGGGCTAGGGGAGGGAGAGTGAGGGGGAGAGCAGAGCAGGGTGAGGTGGGGCAGGGGTTCCCAGTTTGCAGGCCATGGCCAGTTTCCCCAGTAGCACCCAGACAGCAGCAGGAACGGGGTGGGGGCTCCTCTTGAAACATTGGTGGCTACAGGCTGCGGGGGAGGGTTGGAGGGGAGAAGGGTTAATGGGGTGGCCTGGGCCTGGCGTCACCCCAGCCAGTGCCAGTCTCCTGGGAGAGCCCACGCGACCCCAGTGATGCTGACCACTGCAGGCCCTCCCAGCCCAGGGGGCGGCCCTGCGCGAGGGTTCACTCACCTCTCATGATCTCTGATGCCCGGGGCCTCAGCATCCTCCTTGGCAGCCTCTTCTTCCTCCTCTTCCTCTGGAGGGGGCCCCCGGCCAGAGCTGGGCTCCGAGGGGGTGCTGTTCTTCTCCACCTCCACAGGGAGGGGCCGCTCCGCCTCCAAGATGGCCACCTCCTTCTCCTCCCCCTCAGGGTCTTCTGCCTCCTTGGGACGTTTTGGGGAGTCCTAGGCAGACAGATTGGCAGACACAGTGGGCTGGGGAGGGCAGACGCCAACCACCGGCTCGTGCCCACCCCCCCAATTCCCCCAGCGTCTCCTTGCCGGGTATCCCCAGCCCCCTCCCCAGCCCTCTGCTGGCTGAAATGTCATCCGTGTCCCATGTGCTCAGCAAGGGGCTCAGCAAGGGGCTCCCCAAGACCAGGGGCCAGCTACCTCCAGCAGGTCCCCTGCTCTCCTCTTCAGCGCCCCCTTCTCATTTTTCTCCTTGGCGGGCTCATCGATGACCAGTTTCCCTTCCTCGTCGCTGCTGCCCTCCGCATTGCCCTTCTTGTCACCGTCACCCTCTGCAGCTTCGGGCTCAGGCTCCGGCTCCTCCACGCAGCTCTTTTTCTGGGAGGACTGCGACACAGATAGTGCAGGCTGAGTGGTGCTGGACGCGGCCGCGCAGGCCCCTCCCAGGCCCGCCCCCCCCGCAGCCACTCACTCCTTCCTTCGCCCACCTCGCCCCCGCCCCCACCCAGGTGCCCAGTCTCACAAGTGATTTGAGACCCACCTCTGTCGGATTAGCCCCGGGGTAAACCCACTGGCCGGGCAGGCAGGGCTCTGTGCAGGAGGGGGGAGGGCTGGAGCAGGAGGCAAAACCTCGGGTCAACTTCTCCCAAGGGGAGCTGGGACCCTCTCCCCCCCACCCCTGCCCCCCACCCTCCCGCCTCATCCTGCCCGGCTCACGAGCACCTCCTCCTGGCAGCCTTTGGGGAAGAGCTACAGTCAAGTCCTACACTCACGTGGCTCACGCTGGGCCCACCGCGGCCTGGCCTGCCCCCACTTACCGCGTCCATCCAGTCCTGCCCCCCAGGCCTCACCTGCAAACCCGTCCCGCCTGCCGGAAGCCCCGCCCCCGCCCCGGAGCTGCCGTCTGACAGCCCGGCGTTTCTGAGGCCCGAAGACTCGGCTTCAGGACCCCGCGCGGCCCGGGCACCGAGCCTGTGGCCGGCAGCTCCTGCTGTCCAGGGTTTCCAGGTAGGAGGGCAGCTCACCTGGTAGCCAGAAGCCTTGACGGTAGGGTTGTTCTCGATCTCCCACAGCCCCTCGCTGAACCCTTTCCTCTTGTTGGGCTTGCCGAACTTCTCCTTGGACTCCTCGTAAGGGAAGAGATCTTTGGGGCCGAGGAATGCCCTGGTGAGAGAGGCGAGACTGTGCTCTCGGGCCCTCGCGGCCCCTGCGCTGCGCAGCCCGACAGGGAAGCGGCCCCATGCCCCCCAGAGTGCTCCCCGCAACCGCTGCCCCCTCACTCACGTCTCGTGGGTCCCGAAAAAAAAGACTTGGTATTTATTGGCTGTCGATTTCACCGCAGCCTCAGGCATCTCGTCAATCTGCGGGCAAGATGGGAGGCAGATGTGAGTGGGAGCCCCGAGGTCGCCGACGTGGGGCTGGGGGGCTGACCGCTAAGGCACGTGTGTGTCAAGTCAGCCTGGGAGCGACCCAGGAGGCCACCCAGGTGGTTTTGGAATCATTCTTCGCAGCGGAACTGTGTTCACATGAGCCAGACATGACAGCCCAGTGGAACCCTGGACTCCCCAGCCCCCCATCCCACCAAACAGCAGCCATTGTGCCTCATCACGCCCAGATCCTACCCATGAGTGCCCCTGCTCCAATCACTGCCACCTGTGGCCTGGACTAAAACCACAGCTTCCACTCCCCCACTGAGACCCACTGTCCACGCTGCGGCCCGAGGCGCCTTTGCATCCCAGCGGGCGTCTCCTCCTCAGGCTGGAGACCTTGTAGTGCCCTTCCACCCCTTCACCTTCTCCATAAGGTCAAGGTCTGAGGCCCAGCGCTGCTGCCACCGATATTGGTATGACCATGGGCAGCTGAATGGCTCTCTGCCTCAGTTTCTCCCTCTGTAAAATGGGGACGGTCACAAGCCGTGGGGTGACAGCAGGATGATCATGACCTGGCAAACATGGGCTTGCTCCCGAATCCTCGCCCCGTGGGCGGCCCTGTGCTGCTGCCTCAGGCTGACTGACCCCTCAGGCTCCTGTACTCACTAGCTCCTGGCCAGCCTTCCAACCTCAGTCCCATCATCACTTCCTCCAGAAAGTTCCCCATCTCCCCCAACCCGGCCAGCTTCCCAGATACAACTCCCAGCACCCCACTTTTCACAATCCCCACTTTCTGACTGATGTCTGCCCTCAAGTCAGGCAGCGGGTCTATTCCCATTGCTGACACAGTGCCTAGCACACAGTAGGTCCACAACCAAGACTGCTGAGTGATCTCAGAATCCAATAAAAGCAGACTGCTCTGGCTGGGCTGAGGGGTGAGGCCAAGGGGCTGTCTACCGCACACCCCCATTAGAAGCGGCCCCAGAACACTTCTGGGGAACACTGCACAAGTCACCTCATGTCAAACTCTCACTTTACAGGTGAGGAAACAGGCTCAGAAAAGAAGTGATTGGCCCAAAATGACAGGGCAGGTTAGTGAGGGCCGGCTCTCAGAGAGCTCCGGACTGGGTCCCCTCCCCCACACGTCCTGGGGGCTTGAGCGCTGTGAAGCTGCAGAGGTCCCATGTCAGGGAAATGGAGAGCATTGTCCAGCCAGCCTCTCAGATCAGGCCCTGGAAGCCCAGGCCAAGCTTAGAGGACAGGGGAGACTACAACTCCCAGCAGCACTTGCAGCAGCCCCAGCAGCCCAGCTTCCCGCCGGACAGAGGCCAGGTGGCCATGTTGACCGGGGCCCCAGGAGCAGATAGGAAAGAGACAGGCAGGCCAAGGCAGTGATTATCGTGCCAGGACGGGGACAGAATGCCTGACTGGGGGCCTGGGGAGACCTGGGAGCTGGGAGCATGGAAATGAGCTAAAATACACCCAGGAGAGGGGGTGGGGGCCCTGAGCATGGGTCTGAGGGGCATCTGGCTCCAGCCATGGAGTCTTCAGGCTCCTGGTCACCTCCCCCGCTTGCCCTGTGGCCTCTGGGGACAGAGGTCCAGCCCCTCCCCCCCAAGAAGGCTAGGCACCAACTGGGCCCTCCCCATGACCAAGAGAGGCTGGGATGTGAGTGCAGGGGGTGAAAGGCACACTGCCCCCCTAAACAGGATCTCCATCGCCATGACAACACAACCCCGCCCCCGGGGCCACTCAGCAACCAGGAATGTGACCACCCCTCCCCCCAGGCCCTCTCTCCGGATTGGGGAGGAGGGGACACTAACACACACCCCACCCCCAAGCCTGGAGTCTGGCACCTGGGGCCCCGGCTGTGCTGAAACCAGTTAGGGCTGGAGGGCCAGGCCTCGGCCAGGACACCTGGGTCCAGTTACCAGCTCCTCCCCACCCTCTTCTCAGAGGGGGAAGCAGAAAACAGGAGAGCCTCCAGGGCCGGGCCATCCCAGGGGACGGGCAAAGCACAGGGATGGCAGCCCGCCCCCAGGCCTCTGCGCGGTGGGCCTCCGCACAAGGGCCGCGTGGGGGCCGGCCGGGAGCGCGCCGCGGAACTCCCGCGCGGCATTGTGGGTGCCCACACCTGAGCCGGGGCAGGAACGTGTTCTAGGACGCGTGTGGTGGAAAGGGAGACGCTGAGGCTCAGGAGCGGGGCTGGCGCCAGGAAGTTCCCTCCAGGAGCAAAGCCACAGCCAGGTGGCTCCCGGCCAGGGAGAGAGGTAGCCCACCAAAGTGACAGAGGACCCAGAAGGCCACCAGCTGCCCAGCCTCAGGGGTGGAGGAGAGACAAAAGAATGGATGGGAATTAAAAATAGAAGGAGCCACACCAGATAGACCAGGCCTGCTGGCCTCCCGCCAAATAAAGGGCGGGCCTAGAGGAAAGAGGGGGCGGGGCCTGGGGCAGATGGGCATCTGTCCCACCCCCCTGCTTCACCTGAGTGTAGGCACCTGTGGGGGAGGGGCCAGGAGAGGTGTGCTCTTTCACTTCGTGGAACTCCCAACATTTCACCCCAACAAGAGGAGAAATCCCTTCTGCAGTGGCCCCTCATCCTTCATGTTGCAAAGGAGATGTCCTCTCTTGCATTTGGCAGTGAGAGGAGGTTCTTCCTACACGTGGATGATAGGAGGTTTCGGGGGGGGGCCTGTACCCCCAACACAGACGGGTCCCCCAGACGGGGCCTTTATATCCAGGCTGTGACTTGGAACAAGTGTGCGGAGGCTAAATGGGTCAGGGTGGGGCCAGGTGGGTGCGGGGGACCCTACTGCACCGCCCCCACCCCCACCCCACCCCCCACCCCCCCCACCCCCCCCCCGGCTCCAGCCCTGCAGGGGAGAGGCCTCTGCCACTTAGCCATCCCAGGAATCCAGGCAGGTTGCTTCTCCCAGGCCGGGCCCACCCCTCTGCACTGGCCTGAGCACACCCACGGCCACCCTGAGGTCTGAGGAGGGACCTGAAATCCCCAAGGGGAGGCCCGGGGAGAGCACCAAGCCCAAGCCTGGAGTGGCCTACCCAGCACGGAGGAAGGCCGAGCCCACGCTGCCTGCCCGCCAGGTTCCGACCACCACGCCCAGGGCCAGGCCCCAGCTGACCCAGGAACCGGAAAATCTGGGGCAGGAGGCAGTTGGGGCCGGGAGAGTGTGGCAAACCCAAGAGGCAGAAAGGAGAAGGTGGGGCGGGGGGAGGAGCAGGGGGAGCAAAGATGGGCGAGGCCTGCTAGCTGCCCAGGTTTTCTGGGACCAAGGAAGGGGAAGGGAGAGGGGAGGGAGGAGGGGAACCCCTGAGCCTCGGAGATTATTTGTTCAGTGCTCAGAGAGCCCCCCACCCCCAGCAAGTCAGGCAGGGGGAGAGGGAAGGCAGAAGGCTAAGCTGGAGCCACCCTGCCTGTCCTCAGACAGCTCTGGCCTACCACATGGCCCCTCTGGCCAGACGCTCCCAGCACAGGCTGTTCTAGTCCCCACCCACGCCAGGGGGTAAGACCTCGTCCAAGGGATATTCATGGGGTTGAGGACACATGGTAGAGATAAAGCCCTGGGTGGGCAGCTCCCTCAACTGTGACAGTCAGGTAGTCAGGAGCCAGAGGGGCAAATGGTGGGGCCCAGCTTTAGGATCCCCGGCGCTCTCCGCCCCGCCCCCCCAGCCCCAACTTTATCTAACAGGTCCAGGCCTCAACAAAGGAAGGGACCGCCTCCGGGTCCCACCCTCTGCCCTGGAGGCCAGCGGGAAGGGTCCACAATGATGGCATCCTCGCCCCAACGGCCGCCAGAAACCTGAAGGTCTTCCTCACAGAGACTCTCCTAGGCCCATCCGGGTCTCCTCCCCCCCCCTTCTCCCTGATGCTGAGGGGGTTCCCTGCAGCCCACATTCCAGTTGCACCCCTTTCCCAGGCTGTGGCCCAGCCTCTGGACTTCGTCCCACCGATTCAGTTCCGGCCCTGCCCACCAGGGCCTTGGCATCAGGTCCAAGCAGCCAGCTGGACCAAAGGTGCGGGCTAAAGTACACGAGTGTTCACACGCCCGACACACACAGGCCTCCCACTGCCCCCAAGACCCTGCCGCTCTCTCTACTTGCCTCCCATTCCCCAGGCCAGGCGTCTAGAAGTTTCAGAGAACAAGGAGCTCAAAGCACGCACGCGGGACACAGTGAGAGAAGGTCCCCTGGACTTTCTCGGAGTGGCCCCAAAGTTGGCCGGACCCTCGGAACAGGACAGGGGCGGGGGTGGGGGCCTGGGGCCAGTAAGCCGAGAGCAGGGTCTGGGCCCCAGAAGAGACAGACTCAGCCCGCAGCAACCCGAAGCCCTAAGGCCACTCTGCCCCCGGCCCCCTGGCCCAGAGGACACCCTCCCTGCACCCCTCTGCCTTTGGACTTTACTTCGCAGGAGTCCTGTGTCCTAGTCCTCAGAGTCATGCCCGCACCTAACTGCACCAACTTCGAAATAAGTTGCCAGGAGCACTGTCCCCTAGGACACTGCTGGACCCCTCCAGCACCCCTGGGCTCCCTCCCTACTTCACCTGTCTCAGTCCTTAGGGAAAACAAGATAGGCTACCAGGCTGGGCTTTGGGGCCCCACCCTCTCACCTGGCCAGGTGTTGGAAGGGGGGAGGGGCCCTCGTATTGGCGGGCTGATCAACCACATGGCCGACTGGGCCCTTCTGGCGGGAGAAGCTTAAGTGGGGGTGGGGTGGGGGGGGCGGGAGAAGAAACTCGGGCACTATCCCCCTCAAGTAAGAGGCACTCCCCCAGGGGCCCCGCCACCCTCAGCCCCCAATCTGAGTTGGCAGCGTATGGGGGGTGCAGTTTGGTGGGGCGGAGGCGTGAAGAAGGGTTCAGGCGGATCATTTCCGAGCCAGGTAGACAGAGCCCTGTGACGCCATTCCCCAGCCATTCCCCGACCCTCCCAACTTGAGACAACGTTGACGGACGCCCGGAACCAAAGTTTTCCAGAAGCGAACTCCGCCTCCATCTCTTCCTTTCTGGGCTGCGAGCCTTCCTTAACCATTTACTCCAGGGAGGAGTTAGAGCTGGGGGCAACAATCCAAGGGGAAACTGGGGGTCTCTAAGGGGATCCCGGAGGGGGTGGCGGCGGCGGCGCCCGGGGGGTGGGTGGGAGGAGTTACACGACTGGCCCATGCCCGGGCAGCCCGCCCGAAACCGCGGCGAGTATGGGGGCTGGGGGCGGAACTGAGCACGCGGAGCTGGGAAGTGACCCGCGCCCTCGGGTCCCCACGCGGCGCACACGCCTCTGCGCGCGGACGCCGTCTCGCCGGGTGTCCGCCGCCCCCACCCCGTCGCCTCCCCCATTATATAAACGGCGGGTGGGCTCGGCGGCGCCGGGCAGAGTCGGGGGCTCGGCTGCCCCCCGCCCCCACCCCTCGGCGCCGGGCGCTCGCGTCCTCCCTGGTGTTATGCAACCCGAGCCCAGAGTGGGATCGGGCAGCCGGCCGCGCTGCTCACCCGGGCCGGCCAGTGCGGGTAGCCCTTCATCTTGGCGAACACCAGGTCCCCGCATTTGTACTCCTTCTGCCGGTTGGATCGCGACATGGCGGGGCTCCGGGCGCCCCGGGCTCCGCGCCGGGCCGGGAGGCGCGAGCCCAAGTTGGCGCGTGCGGCGGTGGCGGCGCCGCTCCGCTCCGGCCCTCGCGCGGCCCCTGCCTCGATGGCGGCCCCCGGCCCGGGCTCCGGCGCGGCCACGGCGTCTCCCCGCGCGCCGCACGGACGGGGCGGGCGCCGATGGGGGGCGACGCTCCTGCGCGGTGGGCGCACGCTCGTGCGGTTGTTTGTGTTTGAAATTCAATTGCTCCCTCCTCGGCGCGAGGCCTCTTCCTCCACCCCCCGCCCGGTCCCCGCTCCGGCTCCCTCCGCCCCTCCGCACTCCGCCTCCTCCCCCTCCGCGCCCCCTCCCGCCGCGGTTCGATGCGCGCAGCTTCCGGACGCCGGGGCCGGCCCCCGCCCGACGCCCAACCTGGAGCCGCCTGGCGGCGCGCGGCGGCACAGGCGTGCGGAGCCGATCGCCGAGCTCGCCGAGCCCGCCGGGCCGGCTTTGTGTGCCCGCGGTCGGTGGGTGCCCGCCCGGCGGGAGGAGCTGGCGCCGGGCTGGACGGAGCGGCCTGGCGCCCCTCCCCCCGCGCGACCCGGTGGCGGCGGCTCCTCGCAGCGTCCACCCTCCCACTCCACGAGCGCTGCAGGGTGCGGGGCGGCGGGGCGGAGGGTGGGCGCCGGGCCGGATCTCCACGTGCTTCCAGAGTCTGGGGCGGCCCCGGAAGCGTCGGGGATTCGTGCCCCACGACGATCTCTGTTGAGGAGCGGCTCGAGTCGGGTGGCCAAGAGGTGGCCCAGGGGCTGGGGCGCAGAGTAGCTGTGTTGCTTCGGTCTCGGTTCTCTGGGCTACTTCCTGGCCAGAGAGCTGGGCTCGCGGAGACGAGCTGTGTTCTAGTGGGAAGAGGCAGCAGAAGGCCACTAAACCCCAAATCCTCCATAAACGGAAGACCAGGAACCGGCCACTACCTTCCTGGGGAGGGAGTGGGGCCCAAGCTGGGAAGGCTTCCCAAAGGTGGCTGCTCAGCGCTGGGCCTCTAAGAATGAGTTTCTTCAACTTAGACATAGGTGACATTCCCACCCGCCAACAGCAGAGGCCAGGGTGGCAGCTTAGGAGCTGAGGCCTGCATGGGCATCAGCAGCCCTGGTATCCATCGTCCTGCCGGTGGCAATGACTTCACAGGTTTTGTGTTTATAGCAGCGTCCCCTCTCAGCATCGTTCCCCTTGTGACTGGAGCCCCTCTGGCCCTGTCCCAGGGCCTCTGGGCCCCAGGCTGCCGTCCCAGTGGGGCACTCTGCAAGGTCCTGTGGCAAGAAGAGAGGCCCAGGTGCCTGTAGACACAGATCTGTGGGTTTGCTCAGAGCAAATCCAGACTTGTAACAGCAGCGAGACTCAGGTTGTGCATCCACTACACAGTGCGTTCCCCTCTGAGACGAGTCGTTGTGACCGCGCAGATTCTGTCAGGTTCGTGCTCACTTAGTCATTCTCACTGTCATTACAGACTATTTTTCTCAGTGACAGTGGACAGTATTACTTTGTGTTGGTCTCAGGTGTAGAGCACAGTGCTTAGACATTTATATAATTTACGCAGTGATCCCCCCAATAAGTCTAGTGCCCACCTGACACCATACCTAGTTGTCATAACATTGCTGACTATATTCCCCGTGCTGTACTTGACATCCCTGCAGGAGAGACTTGTCACAGGTTCTGAAAAATATTTCAGTAACTCCAGTGTCACAGTAGGCTTTTTTTGTTTGTCTGTTTTTGGGTAGTTCTCTGGCTGGGAATCGAACCCAGGCCGCAGGCGTTGAGAGCGCCGAAGCCTGAGCCACCGCACCACCAGGGAACCGCCCCCCCCCCCCCCCGCAGTAGGTTTTTTAAGTGCCCAGGCCGATATTATAAATGTGCAGTTTCAGTGCAACAAGCATTTAAAAACTACTTTCCAATTTATCTAACACCAAGAGTCCTATTCATCTCTCCACTTGGTTGTGTCCTAATGTCCTGTCTGGAGGTGGCAACAGGGTTTCTAAATTCTTTTTGCAACCAATCTCCTGGGCCCGACTGGGGCCACCTTGCAGATGCTGGATGCAATAAACCACCCAGGGTTCCCTTTGTTGCAGTAATCTCCCAGGCCTTGGTTGCAATCTAATATCCAAGCAGCTGCCCTGAACACCGGAGCCGGGAGCCACAGAGGGTCAGTTAACACGGGCAGGTGGGCTGTGGCGCGGGCAGGTGGGCCTAGCTGCTGGCCCTGGGATGCAGGCCTACCTCGGTGCTGTGCAGACTTTAATGTGCAAACGAACCACCTGGGAATCCTCATAAAAAGCAGATCCTAATTCAGCAGGTTTTTCTGTGGGGGGGTTGCCTTTTTAACAAGCCCCGAGCTGCGGCCGCTGCTGTGTGGAGCCCCCACTACAGTAGTAAGAGCCAGGACACACAGGGTACACACAGGCCCCCAGCTGCCCTCCCAGCTCGGATCGGCTCACGGAGGTCTCAGGGACACGATTCTGTGGACGCGTCTCCACGCGTGTGGGGCGGTCAGGACAGGAGTCGCGCTGGGGGGGCCCCAGGGCGGAGGAGACGCAGGTGTAGGTCAGGCCGTAGGGTTCTGAGGTGAGGGGCAAGGTCAGGGAAGGTGGGGTGGCCTTACTGTCCAGTTAGGGAGGATGACTGACAGCCACGGGAGGGACGGCGGGAGGGCCCCTGGGGCGGGGCGTGCGGTCTCCCCGGCAACAACCGCAGTTTGCGTGTCAGGGGACCTGGGTTTGAATTTCGCTCTTGGCACATAACTGTGCAATTTCTCAACAGTTTTCTTCCCCTGTGAAAAGGCGAATCACGTAGCTCCCTCCTGGGCGGGGGTGGAGTGAAGAGGAGATGATCTGGGTGCAAACCTCACCTACCTGCTCATTAGGTTCCAAAGAAGTGTCAGTTCCCGCCCTTAAACCTCCCAGGAGAGGCGGGGTGGGGGGTGGGGGGCTCAGGTCCAGCCCTCAGCGCTGTGGTAATGGACCGCACCCGTTACCACCCCTGGGCTCCCAGGTGTCCCCCACCCCGAAAATGGACGAGGGTGGGCAGTTTAGACCAGTGGTTTTCAAAAGCGTCACTGTGGCCCCTCCCCAGGTGCCCCCCCCCCCGAAATAAACAAGCGGCCGTGTTTTTACGCATTTCCGGCGAGTCAGAGTGGGTCGGAGCCGGGTGATGGGTCTCAGGACTGCTCCCGCACGAACGCTGTCCCTGGAGCTGGCCCGTCTGTGAGAGGCGTGGGAGGAGGCGAGGAGGGCTGCATTTAAGGTGCTTGCAGCAGAACGTGGGGCTTGGAGTGCGGGATGACGCGGGTTCCGCTGTACGTGCGGGACCGGGTTTTCAGTGCTGCTCCCGCCGCTCCCTTAGCGAAACGGGTCCCTTTGCAGTGAGCATGATGCCCTGGGGAGATGGTGGGGGTGGGCCGCGTGGGCGCGGAGCGATGGTAGGGGGGGTCTGCGTGGACCTGGGAGCCGGCTTACTTTGCTTTGAGCCCCACCTGTGACCTGCTGTGGTCACTCGGCCCTTCTGTGTCTCACTTTTCTCACCTGTCAAGGGGAATGTTGATAAATCAGTTAACACAGGTGACAGATGTCGTATGTCAGCAGTCTGTAATGTGTGTTCGCTGTTAGCTATTAGTGTAATAACAGTAGCTATTTTTCTTTAAAAAAATGCTTGTTTTATAACTCTTTTAGACATATGTAGAGTATGCTTCGTAATAAAATAGTATTTTTCAAAAAGAGGGTTCTGTGTGTGTTTTTTTTTTACAAAAAGAGAAACTCCTTGGATTCCTTCTTTAAGGCTGTATACTGTCCGCCAGAGGTAGCGATTTAAGTTTGAATTGGTTAAAATGAAGTAGAGTTAGACATTCAGTCCTCAGTCACACTAGCCCCATTTCAAGAATTCGGCAGCCTCGTGTGGCGAGTGGCGCCTGTGGGACAGCGCGGACAGAGGACACTGCCGTGACCACAGAAGTGTCTGTCGGACCGCGGGCTGCAGGCAACGAGTGGCCTTGCCCTTGAGCTGCACATTAGAATGGAAGAATTTTAAAAAATACTGATGCCTGGGCCGGACTCCCCAGAGTTTGGATTTCATAGGTTGACAGCGGGAGCCATCAAAGAAACCCGAGCAGAGGTGAACTTCTAGAAGCTTCATCCGGCGACTTCACGGACAGGCCTAGAGGGGCCTGGAGTGGCCAGGGCAGGAGCTGGCCGCAGTCCCTGCTGAGAGTAACTGTGTTCCTGGGTTCTTTTCTCTGCTCTTCCAGGAGCTGGTGGCCAGGGTGCCTGACAGGAGAGACGTGTGGCCGTCACATCACAGGGCAGGAAGCGGACAGTGTGTCGCGATCCCCACAAGTCCCAGGTTGCTGTCTAAAAAATTCAGATTTGTTTTTTGTACAAGTAATTAATATGTGTGTACAATACCAAATTGAGGAGGTAAAGACGATGATTTAGTGAAAAGTCACCTGCATGGTACCCTTGTCCCTTGGCCATCCCAATTTTCTTCCTAGAGACAGTAATGTGCGCATTGTGTGTGGATTCTTGCAGTGATGTTCCCTATAATTTTCAAGCTAATGCAGAGCTATTTCCTTTACACAGATCGGAGCTCGCCCCATACCCCGCTGTGCACTTTCTTGCAGTTCACTCTGTATCTGACTTCTTCCCTACCTGTGTCCACGAAGACCCGCCCGGTTCATGTTGATGGTTGTGTAACAGTTCGCAGTATTTCTATGCCATAAAGTATTACCCAGTCCCGTGTAAGGGCACGTACGCTGTTTCCTGTCTTTTGCTAATAACGAGCAATGCTGTTGTGAATAATATCGTACGCGTGTCCTCTCATTCAGGGTGTGGACCTCGCCACTTTCTCCAGTTGGCAAGATGAAAAATGCCTTTCCCAGCAGCGCTATTTGAGGAGTTTGCTCACCAGTTGCTCCGGAAGTGACCTTGCCGCTTACAGATGGGGTGCCCGATGTTGGAGGAGCCACCAACACCAGGCCTTCCGCCCTCTCCCTGGGAGGGTGTTGCCTCCAAGACACGGGGGAAGAGGCCTGGGGAGGTGGTGGTCAGGAGCCCGGGGCCACGGCCCTATTCTGGACTGCTAAGATCCAGCCCTGGTGGGCTCTCTGGACCTCCCTTTCCGGGGAGCCCGTGTGCAGATGGACAGGTGGGAGGCACAGCGGGCAGGGATGGGTTCAGGTGATGCCCCAGGTCTGTGAAGGGGGCTGAGATGCAGCTGGGCGGAGGGCGAGGGATGAAGCTTCCGCAAGCGGCTCTGACTTCCAGGGCCCCGCCCACCTTCCCGTCCCGCTGGCTGTGGCAGAGGGAGGCCAGGCCCCAGGCTGGAAGGACCAGAGTGTGCACCTTGGTCCTGCGAGGGAGAGCACCTCCTCCCTCTTACGTCACTTTTATTTCAGCTCTCAGATGGTTATCGTTAGGCCTGAAGTCTCGCAGTCCAATTTCGTACAGGTCTCTCGGGCCCTTGCTCTTTCTTAGGGTGTTTCATTGCGACTCCCGGTTTCAGCCTACTCGGGAACTTGGTCAGTTCACTTAAGGATTACTTTCCCTTTAAGCTATTCTCCCCAATCCTCCACCTTCCCAGACTCCCTCTCATTCCCGGCATCACTTGCAGTTTCCAAGAGCACTACATCTCCCATAAATCTTAGCGCCCAATAGGCTATCCTAAGGAACTTCAAATACCGAAATGCTCTCCTGCCCGCCTCCGTGACTACCGCAGTGACCGATGGGGCTCGTAGTCATCTAGAAATTGTCAGGCGGCCAAAAAAATCCCCCAAACTACTAGTCCCAGGACGCCTCGCGTCAGAGGCGGGTTGCCCATCTGTCTTTCTGCGCTCCCCTTAATCCTTTCTCGGACTTCAACTCCCGTCGTGCCTTGCGCGAAGCTCCCCGCGGCGCAGAATGTGGCTGTGCCCAGGGTGTTCTCTGGGAGTTGTAGTTTCTGTGTTAGTGAGGCGAGGAGGAGGCGGAGTGACTCGGCGGCCATTAGCTGTGTGTAGTTGCCCGGGACTGGGAGCTGAAGTGAAGAGGGAAGCCTCATTCGGTGGAACTCTGCCGCGGCCATGGGCTCCTGCCGGCGTTAGCCCTCGAGTACGGAGAAGGTGGACTTTACGGTTCCCCGCCCCGCCGAGTGGCGGGGCCCACCAGGCCTCCGGGCATCCCCGGTCTCCAGTAGGCCTCATCTGCCGGCCAGGGCGCCCCAGAAGCGGGAGGCGCCATGTCGCTGGTTGCTTACGCCAGCAGCGATGAGAGCGAGCCGGATGAGGCCGAGCCGGAGGAGGAGGAGGCGGCGGCCCCTGCACCGGGGCCCACCTTAGGGGGCCTGTTCGCGTCGCTCCCCGCACCCAAGGGCCCGGCCTTGCTGCCTCCGCCCCCTCAGATGCTAGCCCCCGCCTTCCCCCCGCCGCTGCTGCTGCCCCCGCCCAGCGGGGACCCCCGGCTCCAGCCTCCTCCGCCGCTGCCCTTCGGCCTGGGAGGCTTCCCCCCGCCTCCAGGCGTGAGCCCGGCTGAAGCGGCGGGAGTCGGGGAGGCGCTGGCCCTGGGGCTGCCCGCGGCCCGGGGCCCTGGCCTCAGCCTGCCCCCGCCTCTGGCCGGTGCCGGGCCCGCGCTGGGGCTGCCCAAGCCAAAGAAGAGGACAGAGCCCGTGAAGATTGCGGCACCGGAGCTGCATCAGGGGGATGTGAGTACCGGGGGGTGGGGTGGGGCACCCCCAGCTGCCACAGGGTGTAGGCATCTGCGGGAGGGACTCCCTCCTCCAACGCCCCCGTTGGTCCCGGACCCCTGGCGTTCCGGTTCAGTGGGATCAACTGAGCTGAAGTTTGTCAACTTCGGGGAGCTGGGGGTGTTTGTCCGGGCGGGTTTCTGGAAGCCCAACTCGCCTGTCCAGGCCACATGTACCCATCACCTGGCCCGACAGACCCCGCGCACCGGGTTCTACATCCTCGCCCCCCGCCGGGCATTGTGTTGTGTCGTGTCCTGTCGTTGTCATGTCGTGTTGTCGCGCTGTGTTTACGTCGTAGTGTTGTGTCGTGTCATTGTGTTGTGTCGTTATGTTGTGTTGTCGCGCTGTGTTGTGTCATAGTGTTGTGTTGTGTCATTGTGTCGTGTCGTGTTGTCGTGCTTTGTTGTGTCATGTCATTGTGTCGTGTTGTGTCATGCTGTGTTGTTGGCGTGTCGTGTCGTTGTGTCGTGCTGTCGTTGTGTCATGTCGTTGTGTTGTGACATGTCTGTGTTGTGTCGTGTCATGTTCTGCCCTCCATCCTGAGAACAAAACCTGCCACCCAAAGTGACGGGAGACAAGATTTGGTGGCCCCCACTGGACGTTCCAGACTAACCTTTGCCTTTGAACTGGACACCATCGGGGTGTGAATGGACGGGATGGGAGCCCTGGGCTCTGTTTCTGAGGGGCGTTGCTGAGCTACCTCCGGGCCCTTCCCTTCCGTGGTGAAGGGAGATGACCTGAGTGCCACACACCAGAAACAGGTGTTGCGCACGGAAGCTCTCACCTGGTAAAAAGAAACCAGAACGGAAGCATGGTCAGGAGCCGGGTCTGTCCACTCCCCCAGGCCTGTGCCTCAGTTTCACCGTTGGCCCATCAAGCCGAGGGGAGCTGGGGTGCCTGGGTGCGGCCGAGCTTGTGTGTTGTGTGTGTCGGAGCAGAAGGCGAGGCCTTTTCTGCAGCGAGCACTTTGGGGGCAGAGGCGACACGCGAAGCCAAGGGGCAGGGGCTCTCTTGTCGTTGTCCTGACTGTCTTTCTCTTCTGACAAGTTCACCGGTGGGTCCCTGGCCACTGTGGTCCCCCTCCCGGGGAAGCCTGCTCTTACTGCTTTTCTTCAGACTTCCAGCGCTGGCCGGGGCCCCAGGCTCTCTCAAATCCGTCAGATCTTGGAGCCCAAGGCAGTGTCCTCGGAGAGGCCGTCGTGGCCTTCCTGCTCCGGCCGCCCCGCCTCCCAGCCTCCCCGCCCGCCTCTCCGTGGTAGTTTCTCCCTGGCACTGAGCACTGTCCGACGCGCTGCGTGCTCTGGTCGCCTCTCTTGCCAGAGCTCCCCGAAGGCACGGCTTTGGGTGGTTCCCTGCGTGTCCCTGGTGGTTCACACGGGGTCCCGCACAGACGGGGGGCGCTCCCCAAAGTGTTTTCGAGTGAGTGAGCGTGATGAACTTGGGGTGCTCTTGGAGGCCGGCTCCGGGGTCTCCCTCGCTGCCCCGCTCTGAGCGCGCCTCCATGTCATGTCCCCCTCGCTGCCCACCTGTGCCTGTCACGTTCGTCTGGGGTGCACAGAAGCCTGCTGTGGCCTCGGTTTAATGTGAAACGGAGGGAGGGTCACCTCCTGGGCATTCTCTTCTCGCAGCTTTGCCCCCAGACTTCACCTGAGCCCACCTGTGATGTTCGGGGAAGGGGGCACGTCGAGCCAACCCGCTTGTTCCCACAGTGACAGGGAAGGGCTCGTTTCTAGGTCTGTGAAGCAGCAGGAGAAAGAGCGGCGGGTAGAGATGCTAGAATCTTCCATTTAGACTGAAATGGCGGAAGACTCTGAGGACTCCTGACACCATCCCCCCTTTGTAAGTGTAACTCACTGACTTCCTGAGGACAGCTGTGACACGGTCACTAAAGTCAAGTCTCACACTTGCCTTTGGCTGGTTCAGTTTCCCATCCTGTTCAGGTTGGTACTTTTGTCCTCTGATCCCGTAATTCTCAGGGAGCCTAAGCCAGTTCCGGGTGGGCAAGGTGAGGATGACCTTCACCTTTAAAACTGGTGGCCCCTCCGGTTCTGAGCAGCTCTGATCTAAACGTGTGTCGTGCACTTAGTAGGCTCTCAGTGCATGCTTGCAAACGTGCGTTAGGTTCCTGCAATGATTTCCCTTTGGAGTTTGGTGCTAAAGGAGAAGTAGTTAACTCTGAACTCTTAGTAATTAATTTATTTCATTCAGGATTAAGCCACTTAGCTGTGCCGGGAGCACAGTAGTGATCACGATAGACCCTGCCCCAGAGGAGGGGGCCGACACAGGGACAGATTTCAGGGCACGGGAGAGAAGAGCCACAACAGAGCTGGTACTGCGGGAGGTACCAGTGCACAGGCTGTGGAGGCTTCCAGAAGGAGGAAGTGTCAGAGCCACGCTAGGACTGGTGGGGGGAGGAGCTCCTCCAGCAGGGGGCACAGAATCCCTGGGAAACCCAGAGGTGGCTGGGGAAGATGCTTTGCAGGACGAGGTGAGGAATGCCCAGTGGCTGGAGCATGTGGGTGGGCAGGGCATGGTGAGAGGTGGGGCCACCGAGAGAGGCTGAGGCCGATGACCCGGGCTTAGATGCCCTGCTACATCCTTGTAGGTCATTCTGCGGACAGTGATGAGCCTAAAGGCCAAGCAAGAATTGTCTGATCACGGGTGAAAGACCCTGTGGGGGTGGGGCGGGCAGAGACACAGAGACGGGCTGTCTGGACAGGGAGCAGCTTGTGGTCACGACAAAAAGCTCACACTGTTTTTTAAGAATTTGTGTTGGGCCGCGTTCAGGCTGTCCTGGGCCGCAGGTCGGACATGCCTGCTGCGGGGAGTACGGGAGGCAGAGCAGGTTGCGGGTTAGATCTAATTGGTTGCAACTATCAGAAACCAGCTCAGGCTGCTGGAAATGGTGCAGAGTCGTGAGTCCACTGAGGTCCCAGGAGGGGAGGCCTGCGGGCCGGCTTCCTCTGCTTCTGGTCCTTCCTTGCAGGTAGCATGGCCATCCACACCTTGTGGTTCATTTCCTTCCTTTTAGTGACCAGCCCAGGCTGAACTACACTCTCAGTCCCAGTCCTCGTTTTCCAGTGGAGGCGGGTTTTCTTTGGGTCACTCACTGGTTAGCTGCAGTCAGGGGACGGGGGCAGGTGCGTTGCCAGGTCGGCTGCAGTCAGCCCTGGATTTCCGTGAGGAGTTAGGAGCTGTCCGGGACAGGACGCCTGTCCTCTTTGCGCCTGACTCTTCAGCTTTGACCCAAGCTGCCTCCAGAAGTTGGTCCCTTGTGGATTTCAAGGGCTTGGCCGAGGCCAACTTCTAAAATTAGGGAATGGAAAACCCAGATTTGAGGAGTAAGTGTGCCATCGCAACGTGCACTCCGAAGCAGACCGGCATTTTCCCGTCATCGTCTCCCAGGTCGTGGAAGCTCTGAAAGCTGGGAGGCCGAGATCGGACTCGCTTTGATCCCTTCTGTTAACCGAGTCACTCTGTTCCAGCTGAGGGCGGAAGGGGAGCACGCTGATGCCTGGGGTGCCTGCGCAGTGGCAGGTGCTAGGCACCCTGTGACTGCACGCTAAATGGTACCCCGCGTTTGCAGAGTAACAAATAGGAGTGTAGGGGCAGGGCTGATTCGCCTAACGCCACACACACACACACACACACACACACACACAGTTTAGGAGGAGCGCAGCGGCCTTTGCACTCGGACTGACTATTCTGTCCGAAAGGGCCTTGGGCGGCCGAAAACGCAGGAGCCACACCACGTGGAGGCGGGGGCGGCGGAGAGGCGCTCCTGGGTGCAGTGTAGGTGCGGGCAGGAGGTCCTTGAGCAGAGTGGGTGACCCTGGCTAGTTGGGAGCATGGCGGAGAGGAGTATGGTGGCGGTTTGAGTTTGGAGCCTCGGGCTGGGGGCAGCGCGTCCATCTGTCCGTCCTTGTGCCTGCGCCTTCATTCCCTCCTTGGCTCCTGGCCACTCAGAGGGAGCAGGAGTCTGTCAGAACCAGAGCCTGGGAAGATAAGGGGCGGCCGCGCGGGAGGGAGGCGCTGAGAGACGAGCAGATCCCACTGGGCCGGGCTTAATGGAAAACGTCTGTTTCCGTTCTTGCTCAGCAGTCTGGGGCTTGCGTGTGTCCTGTCACTCTTGGCAGCGGGAGCAGGTGGGACAGCGGTGGCCTTTGTGGTCCAGGCATTTGTGAGGCCACAGAAATTCAGTGCTTTCTTTTTAGGAGACGCAGCCAGTTTGTGCCCGTAAAACTCGCGAGTGGCCCAGCACGCTTGTCTCAGGCCTGGGAGTGCGGCTACATCTGGCGTGACCCGAGTCCCCCAGCCCGGTGGTGCAGACCACTTAGAGCGCCATCCACCGGTCTTTCTCGTTGTCTGGGGGGTGACGCCACAGTTCCCCATCGCGTGTGCGCCCGTGGAACGCGGTTTGGCAGTTCCTCGAAAGTTAGAATTGCCACGGGACCCCGCGGAGCCACTCTCCGGGGAAAAGAATTGCACGCAGGGCGGAAACAGGTGCCTGTGCTCAGAGCGGCCACAAGGTGGCGACAGCCCACGTGTCCGTCCGCCAAGCCTGGGGTGGGGGCGCGCCGCGCGCGCAGGGCAAAGGGGCGGGGCGTCCCGGCGGCCACATTGCGAAGACCTGGTGCCGCCGCCGCAGGACACGATGCTGGGTGCTTCCCGCTAGGTGCGGGCCCGGAGCGGGGAGCTCCGAGAGACCGAAAGTGGGGTGGGGGTCCCCGAGGGGCTGGGGCTGCGGAGTTTCTGCTTGGGATGATGAAAGTTCTGGAAATAGTGGTGATTGTTATACAGCATCCTGAATGTGCTTGGTGCCACTGAAGTAAGTTTTACACTTAGAAATGGTCACAGCGGTACATTGTGTTAAATACTATGATAGAGGTAAAACCCCGGACTTGCTTCTGCACCTCTCGCCGGCAGGCAGTTCTCCTTGGGTCTCAGTCCAATCCTGGGCGCTGAGGCACGTGTCACTGCTTCTAGCCATGGAATCCCAATGGATTTTCCTCGGGAAGGCTCGAGGCAGCTGCGCCCCTCCCCCTCCTGCCGCCCCAGGGTGCCGGGAGGGTGGCACACCCTCTGTCATTGGGATTTCGCTGAAGTTTACTGTCATCTGTGAAGTTTGTGGCTGATTCCGTTCTGAGCTTTCCTTCTGTTTCCTGTGAGCTCTCAGTCAGGCCCGCCTGCCCAGAAGAGCTTTCCCTGATACCTGAACCCCTTCTCACAGTGAACCGGAGAGTTCCGGTCCCCACCCTCCCCCAAGGTGGACTTGGCTAGAGCTACAAGGTCCTTGCTCTGTCCCTCTGCCCTGAAGCCCTCTGACCCAGGCACAGCGCTGACCCTCGCTGGGCCTGGCTCGGCACCTGGCAGAGGTGAAAGGCTGACTTCTCTCCCTCAACACTCTGTTTTAGGGAGACAGTCATGAGGCAGCAGTTCTCGACCTGTGGGTCACGCGACCCCTTTGGGTGTTGAACGACCCTTTTACTGGGGTCGCCTAAGACCATCGGAAAACACATATCAGATGTTTACATGACGATTCATGACAGTAGCAAAATGACAGTTATGACGTAGCAATGAAAATAATTTTATGGGGGTCACCACAACATGAGGAGCTGTATTAAAGGGTCGCAGCGTTAGGAAGGTTGAGAACCACTGGGTAAGGTGTTCCAAGAGAGCAGGATGGTGGGGAGCAGCCATGGCAGTGCTCTGAATGCAGGAGTGATGGGTGTTCCTCAGTCTTCGGACAGTTGTTTTCAATGTGCTTTTAAACCTTAAACGTGGGTTGTTAGTGTGATGGAAACGATCTGGGGCATTTAGAGAGAAATTGAATTTCCGTCCTACTGCTGATCTGGCCTTCGTTTTTATTAGCTGTAGGACAGTTTGCCCCCACTTTCACAGTAGCCCCAGGATCTGAAAAATGAGAATATGCTTGTATGCTTTTATGAGTGCAATTGTCTTAAACATGGATGAAATTTGTTTATTTTCAGATTGTTTCCATTGTGCCCATGGCCTAGGGTGTTAAAGGTGAATCGTACCTAGGGACAGCATGACAGCCTCCTGTCGCCCACAGTGAGGCGACTCTGTGTGGTCTCCTGGGCAGGAGCCCCTGCGGCCAGGGCAGGGTGGAGGGGCGTGTGGGACAGGGAGGAAAGGTGGGAGGGGCTCAGGTGTTGGGGGCAGGGGAGGCTCTTCCTTTGGTTAGTTGACATCGTGGCAGATCAGGGAGAATCATAATCCTTGAAGTCTGGAAGTTTAGTTTATATACATTCTACGCATAGTAGTGCATGCAGTATCTAGAACACCTCCATGACATGGGTGAGTCTTATTGGCAGCTGAGCCTTGGGGCATTAAAGGGCTTGTTGGGGATCCCTCAGCCAGCAGGTGGCGAAGCCAAGACTCAGCTGTTCTGTTTCTGTTTCTGATTCTGTGCCTGGTGCTCTGTCAGCTATGTTGTGGGATCTCGTGGAATCTGGTCTGTGTGAGTCTCAGGCCTGGACAGACAAACGGTTCATCCTGGGCTTGCGGCAGCCCAGCCGCTGTTAACGTCCCTGAACTTACCTTGCCTGTGAAGCTGAGGCGCCGATGGCTCCCTTGGAACGCCACCACAAGGGTTCAGTGAAGGACTGTGCTCAGCTGCGCAGCACACAGTAGTCCGTGGCACACAGTAGGTGCTCAGCTGCCCAGCACACAGTAGGTGCTCAGCAGATGGCAGTGCTCTCCTTACTACCCTCGTTCCCCCAGTTAAGTGTGTGCTGGTTTCTGCATTCTGCCCCAGCCCCTGACGGAACTCACCATGCACTGACTGCTGTGAGGTGGCACGGGGCTATGGGACAGGGCTGTGCCGTCTGAGGGAGGGCAAGGACACACGTGGAAAAGGGGTTACGGTGGTGGGCAGGTGGGCTCCTCAGGCATTTGAGTCAGGAAGACCCCAGTGGGACAGGGACAGGGAGTGATGGGGCGTGCCTGGCAGAAGGCATGGGGTTGGGGGCAGCAGGTGCTCTGAGGGTGTATTGGCATCACGCTGCTGCCCTGAACTCTTGTGCCTCGTGACAGGTCCTTGTCATTCTTACTGGACTATATGCTCCTTAAGGGCAGGGACATTTTTCATGTCATGGCACACACGGAAAACTTTCCACACACGCACTGGGTGAAGTGGAGACCAGTGGGCCAGGACTCTCCCTGCCCCGGGCCTGGCCCAGCGGCTGTGGGCTGAGTGCCCCAGTATTGTCGCTATGACCTGATCACAGGACGAGAGTCCTGTGTGGGAGCTGGTGAGGCGGGAGGGTCATTAGATTCCTGCTGGTCACTGTTCTTAAAGGTGCCCGAACCAGGGTCCTGAGAACAGGTGGCCAACAGCCTTGGGGTTCTTGGCGTGGGGGCCGCTTTTTAAGAACAAATGTAAAGCTCGCTGTCCTGTGCCTCGCGTCCGTCTGATGGTGGAGGACGCGGAGGAACTGGTTGGGCTGCAGGAGGGTAGCTTTTCTCCGTGTGAGCACTTGTGTGAGAAACGGTGCTGGTGACACGGGGGGATGACACAGAGGGCCCCCCATCGTGCCCCAAATTCTCCCAATCGTCATCTGCTCGCCTTCCTCCTGGACACGAACAACTGTCTGGCAGACCATGCATCACACTTGGAGTGGGAATGGATTTCTCCAATGGCTTTGACCTTTAATGCCCATAGAAGAGTAGTTAACACACCGCGCGGTCCCCCTGGAGCACCCGGCCCTGTGGTTATGTCTCTGTCGGGGGTTTTTCGAGTGAAGCTGAGACCAGGCGGGGCTGAGGGCCAGATGCCCCTTACCTGTGGGTTGGCACATTTCGAAGAAGGATGGGTGTGGCTTTTTCTGTCCCCCAAAGACCATGTGGGAGCACGGTCTTAGTTTAAGGAAACAGATTTGATGCCAGAAGCCTGTATGATGGGTCTGGGGGTGGTATGGGTGCCCGGGAGCCAGCACGCCCCATTCTGGGGGTGGGGTGGGGGTCTGGGGTCCAGTGCACACCCCTGAAGCTGTGAGGGGGTGGGAGGGGTGCTGTGCTGTGGGGCTGGCCTAGGGCTGGGGTGCCCCTGTCCAGAGCGGGCCCAGCTGGCCAGCCGCTATCGTCCGGCCCTGCACGTGCTCATCAAACGTGTCTGTTCCGCGGTGCTGAGCCGGCGCCGCCGCACTCACTGGGTTCCCTCTTCTCTTAGTCAGATTCCGAGGAAGATGAACCCACCAAGAAGAAGACAGTCGTTCAGGTAAGCTGTGTGGCGTGTGGAAGCCACGCCCCCTCCCCCACTTCCTGAAGGATGGGGTCATGACACCCCCAGATGCCAGTCAGGCTTAGAGCAGACACCGTGCTGAGGACTGACATGCAGGGCGGTTCTGTGTCCTCCGGTGCCCCTCTCCTCCTCCCCTCCTCCCTCCCGTTCTCCCTCCCCTCCTCCCTCCCGTCCTCCTTCCCCTCCTCCCTGCCCTCCTCCCCTCCTCCCTGCCCTCCTCCCCTCCTCCCTCCCGTCCTCCTTCCCCTCCTCCCTGCCCTCCTCCCCTCCTCCCTGCCCTCCTCCCCTCCTCCCTGCCCTCCTCCCTGCCTGGCTGGGGTGCAGCCACTATCCCTCAGGCAGGGAGGTAGGAGGAGGGTTGCAATTCAGTTTCATTTATTACTTTCAGGTAAATGGGTTTTCCAGAAGGGTAGAATGAAAGGAAGGTCAAAATGATGTTAGGGGACATCCGCATTTTTAAATTTTTAAACTTTCGGTCGCGGTTGACATACAACGTCGTGTTGGCTTCAGGTGTGCAGCATCGTGGTTAGACATGTATGTGGTTTGGGGAGCGACCCCCCGGGGGTCTGTTGCCCACCTGGCACCACGCAGTCGTTTCCGTGTTACTGACGGCTGCGCCGCGCTGGCTCCCACGACGGTTCCGTAACTGCCCGTCCCCTTCCCGGCCGGCCTCGGTCACGTGGTTCCGTCTGGGTCTGTTTCCAGATCATCTGTGTGACATTACCCACCTGCGCCCGTCCCGTTTCAACCTGGAAACGAGCACTTGAGCAGCACTCACTGTGTACTGGGCGCTGTTCTAAGTGCTTTCCCGGCGTTGCGTGGATTTAGTCCTCGTAAGGGCCTGCATCCCGTGCTCCTGTCACCCTGTGTCCCATGGGGCTTGAGGAGCTTGCTGGGGGCAGGCACGGGTGCAGGGCCAGCTTGAACCTGCTCCGTGCCCGAGACCGGGAGTCCTGAGCCGGCGGTGCTGGGCAGTGAGCTCGGCTGCTTGCCTGTCTCCATGTCCGTCCTTCTGTCCGGCTCCCAGGAGGCTCTTCCTGTCCCCCGTGCACTCGGTTACTTGTGTGCTCTGACCTCGCGGTGGCCAGATGTGTGGCCCTGCCTGAATGAGGCTCTCGTTTCGTGACCCGGGTATAGATCCTGAGCTGCCCCCTGCCCTGACTCTACGGTGCGGCTTCCCCACAGGGGGGTCTTAGAGGGACACAGTACGGGGCAGTCAGAGAGGTAATGAGGTGACGGTCCCTGTGGGCGGTGGGTGACAGAGGAGGAGGCACACCGTGTGCTGAGACTGGGTTGCACTGCATACCTTGGTGTCACTGCTGTCACCAGCGGGGGGCGGGGGGGTGGCAGGGGCAGGGCAGGGAGACTGGCGTCTGAGGCGATGGGAGGACTCGGGCTCAGACCTGAGGCACCCGGGAGTGAAGACTTGTCTTCCCCGCGGTGAGAGACGAGTGAGTGGGGATGCGGCTCTGCAGAGGGGCGCAGCTGTGACTCAGGTGTCACCTGGTAGTCCTGAACGTCAGAGGTAGCCTGAGGACGTGTGCCATGTGGCACCTCCGGTTCAGGCTGGAGTGACCCAGGCCTGTGCACACACACAGGGGACGAGCCTGTTTCTGGGGGGCAGTCCCGCCTGGCTGGCCCAACCCGCAGCCGCAGGTCCGCGTGCTGGGCAGGGCTTGCCGAGAGGGCTGCCGTACCCCGGTGCTCCAGGACGGTGACATGGTGACCTCATTCCACGGCCGGGAGCATGTGGAAAGCAGGACCTGAGGGGCTGGAGGGGCCGTAGGCATGTGGGTGGATGTGGTAAATGCCGACTCGGGCATAAATGAGCCGCGGGCACCGCATCTGGGGTGCGTTCTGTGGGTTGGGGGGCGCTTTGGGCAACAGGTGTGAGCATCGCTTCTGGACCGAGCCTTGGTCCGGGCACTCCCAGGGGTCAGAGGGGCCCTCGGGATGCAGAGAGAGGGCGAGTGGGCGCCTGCGGGGAGAGAGCCCGCTTTGTGGGGAGAAGGCTGCGTGAGGCTGAGGGCGGGCGTTGTATTTGCCGGAACCTAGGGAGGGCGGCGGGGCCCCTGCGGCCTGGGTGGTGGGGGCCGCGGGTGCCAGGCTGTGAAGTTTCGGGCAGAGGACACGGGTCCTAACGTTTTGCTTGTCGTCTTTGTCCCCTCCTTCCCCACACCGGGCTCACCAGGGATCCGGCGAGGGGACCGGCTTGTCTGCCTTGCTCCCCCAACCCAAAAACCTGACTGTGAAAGAGACTAACAGGTTGCTCCTGCCCCATGCCTTCTCCCGGAGACCCTTGGACGGCCCCTCCGACTCCAAGCCCCCCAGACAGGCTGCGAAGAGCAAGCCCTCCCTCGCGCCCGTCGTGGGCACCACCACCACCACCCCGTCACCCTCCGCCATCAAGGCCGCCGCCAAGAGCGCGGCCCTGCAGGTGACGAAGCAGATCACCCAGGAGGACGACGACAGTGACGAGGACGTGGCCCCCGAGAACTTTTTCTCCCTCCCCGACAAGGCCGAGCCGCCTGGAGTCGAGCCATACCCGTACCCCCTGCCCACGGCCCCCGAGGACCTGCCTCCGGGCACGGACCCCGAGCCCACCTTCCAGGGCGATGCGGCCAACGCCCCCCTCGAATTCAAGATGGCCGCAGGCTCCAGTGGGGCCCCCTGGATGCCTAAGCCCGGGGACGACTACGGCTACAGTCAGTTCCCTGCGTACGGCGACGCCAATGCCGCTGGTGCTTACTATCAGGTGGGTAGGGGGGCGTGGGGTGCGGGGGGGACGGGGTAGAGGGGCAGGGCTGTGACGTGGCCTCGAGGTGTCCCTGGGGCTGAATTCTGGGCTCCTCTCCTGTCTGGGTTTTCCTACACCTGTCAGGCCTCACCTGAACAGTCTGACAGGTAGAGCCACGTGATCAGCACCTTCATTCTGCAAACACGCTGGTGGGGAGCTGGAGAGGGATGAGGGAGAAGGTGGAGGGGGCGCATCTGAGAGACCCCAGGAAGGGGCCCGAGGCCTAGGCTTGGGGACACAGGAGGGGAGGGGCAAGGGGGACCAGGAGGAGCGCCTGCAGAGTGAAGTACCCATGGGGTGCAAGGAGGTGCGGAGGGGCCTCGGCTGGGTCATGAGGCATTGAAGGGACTGAGGCAGGGCCCTGGGGAGGGGACAGGGGCCGTGAGCTGGAAGGCTGTGACCTGGGGGCTGTGATGTGGGGGGCTGTGACCTGGGGAGGGGACCGGGGACTGTGACCAGGGGAGCCGTGACCTGGGGGGCTGTGACCTGGGAAGGGGACCGGGGACCATGACCTGGGGGGCCGTGACCTGGGGGCAGCGGCAGGGAAGGAGGTCTGAGTCCCGGGCTCTGTGAGTCGGGCACGTCCTCCATGCCCCCTCTGAGTCTCAGGTTCCTCAGCTGTTGGGGGGATTACATTAGGGGGCGCGGTGCCTGCCACCTAGCACATGCTCAGTGAGGGTTCTGGTGGCTGTTCGCATGTTGTCTGGTGGCGTCTGGGCCTCGGAGAGTAAGAGCAGAGGGTGTCAGGTGTAGACGGTTTAAATTAAGGGGGACTGTCCCAGCAGCCACAGCCTCCCTAGCGGGAGAGGGACGCCCGGGGTCTGGGGCCTGACAGCAGGGTGGCCCCGCGGAGGCAGCGGGCTGGGCAGTTGTCACCCTGCGGTTCTCGGTGTCAGCGTTCATCTTCCCTTCCGTCCGGGCCTGGGGAGGGACGCGTTCAGACCAAAGACTGAAAGCACGTTTCCCGGAGATGGGACCGCCTGTGTCCTGCCGTCCCTGAGCGCTGTCCGGGGGAGGGAGGGAGATGAGTGGTCAGACCTCTCTCGCGAGGCGGAGACGCTGTTGGCATCTCAGAGGCCACTGCTCTTCCTCAGCGGTTTGCAGCCGTGCAGTTACGGACCCACGAGGCGGCCTGTGCACATCGAGGCCTGTTAACTGCCTTGGGGGACCCTGCAGTTCCAGGGTATCGTATTGGGAATCCAGGTGACCCTTGAACTGTGCGGGGTTGGGGGGCCAATGCGCCCCCTCAGCGCAGTGAACCCCGCTTCCTGCTGGCCGGGGGCCTGACCGGCAGCACAGTCGGTTAATACGCAGCGTGTGCTGCCCGGTCACATACTTTTAACGATCCCCTGAGCTGGGGAAGAGACACTCAGCTCCAGGTCAGCGGCACGTCACGGGGAACCGTGCTCTGAGCACCCTGGGGTTTACACGCTCTGAGGGTTCCCGTTTCGCCCACTGTAGAGGAGCATTTGTTTCTTTAGGGGTGCAGGTTTGGAGTTTGGGGTGGAGGTGGGGGACCTGGGGGGACGGCATGGCAGGGTGGAGCCAGGTCCTCGGCCCTGGGGCTGCCTGGTGTGGCCGCAGCCGAGGCTCGCCCGCGCCTTCTGGGGCCCACAGCCACCTCCGCCAGCTCACCCCGACGGGGAGCCAGCAGGGTCCTGAACCGGAAACCTGGTCACACAAACCTGGTTGGTTCCCACCTTTGCGCATCCCACACCGCCAGACGCTGACCTTCCGCCAGTCTGTCCCTGGAGGCGTCTCCCTGTGTCCTGTCGGCATGCCCTCACCTCTGCCCGGGGTGCAGTGCTGGGGGCACGGGGGGCATGGGCGATGGGCATCACTCAGGAAAGGCCGAGGGCGCGGGGTGTGCACCACAGACGGAGAGAGCATCTGTGTGTCTTGTCGCTCCTCCCGAAAAAGCACCCACCGTGGGCTTGGCACAGACTGAGGGGCTGCAGGGCGGTCCTGGGGCTGTGGGTGAGGGCCTCGCGGTCGGCTGCAGAGCCCCTGCCTCCGCATTGGTGAGGGCCTCCCTGTCCCCTCTGCGCTGTGCCCTCAGCCGCTGTCTTCTCCTCCTTGGCTGCAGGATTATTACAGTGGTGGCTACTATCCCGCACAGGACCCAGCCCTGGTCCCCCCCCCGGAAATTGCCCCAGATGCCTCCTTCATCGATGACGAAGCAGTAAGTTCAAGTGCAAGGGACCGTCCTTGGCTCACAGACAAACCGGAAGCTGAGGGAAATTCTGGAGCTAAAAGTGCTTTCTTTGTGGCACCATGTGACCGGGACTGTCCCGGGGACAGAGGCTCCCAGCCGAGAAGAATGCTGTCCTCGGGAGTGCTGGCGGGACAGCTGGCGGGACAGCGGAGCTGCAGGGACCCCTCCCTGCTGGTCGGTGCTCTGCCACCCCCCCAGGTTGTGGCCTTTAATCTTTGTCAGTGACAGACACCATCTGGGGCTGCAGCTGTCACCCCTGCACCCATGCCAGCCCTCTGCAGCAGGCGAGACGTGTCCCTCCCGTGTCAGGAGATGCCCCCAGAGTTGGGCGCTCATGTCCGCTCCCGTTTCACAGACTGGGACCTGGCCACGTGGCCGTGTCTGGTTGCCAGGGAGCCCGGGGAGTGCTGCTGTTTAGTGGGGTGTTGACACCCCGCCGGAACGCTGGGTTCATTCCCAGGACAGGAGGAGGGGAGGGTGGATCGGGGGCGGGAGCTGCAGCCGCAGGGAGTAACCCTCGTGTTCCCCTCGTGTTCCACGTAACTGAGCCCCCAGCCTCAGCTGAACGGGCGGGTGCCAGCTGTCCGACCACGTTCAGGACGTTCACGACGTCGTGTCGTCTGCAGGTCTGTGGGGAGGGGGCAGGGGTAGCGGGTGCTGCTCTGTGTGCAGCTTCTCATAAAGTGCTTCTCGACTCGCCTGTCCAGCCCTTTGCATACTGGACCCGGGGCGTGCTCACCTGCTGCCCCGTGTTCGCCCTTGAGTGCACGGTCAGGCCCTTCCTGTCCTGGGCCTGGGAGGCGGCGGTGGCTCAGCCAGCGGCCTCGCTGATGCTCGGCCCGGGGCGCGGGTCTCGCTGAGCTCTGGCGGCGGTTGGATGCCCTGCGTGGTCTGTGAGCGGGGAGGGGAGCCGTCTCCCAGGCCTTTTGTGAGGCTCCCTCGCTGACCTGCGCGCTGGTGTGGGGCCTGCTCAGTTGTGATGCAAACCAGCGAGAAGGAACGGACGTGGGAAGAACTGATTCTTAGAGAAGTCCTAGGTGTTAGGCCCCGAATTGTACATTTGGAGACCGTATGCAGACCTCGTGGGCAGGTGCAGCTTACCGGGAACCCGAGTCCAGGGTCCTGCCGGGGACCCTGCGCTCACTCGTGTTTGCAGATGCCTCCCAGCCCCCCAGCCCCTGAGTCCCCGGGGACGGCCTCCAGGGAGCTGGGCAGGTGGCAGGTGAGGGCGCATGCATGGAGGGGCACTGAGGCTGCGGGGGAACTGGGGCTCACGAGCCGTCCCGGACCCCCCCTCCCTGAGTTTTCTCCTTTTGTAGTTTAAGCGGCTGCAGGGCAAGAGGAACCGAGGGAGGGAGGAGATCAACTTCGTGGAGATCAAAGGTGACGACCAGCTCAGCGGGGCCCAGCAGTGGATGACCAAGTCCCTGACAGAGGAGAAGACCATGAGGTCGTTCAGCAAAGTAAGTGGTCCCCTGGGGAGGCCCCAGGGCACCCCTGGACCCGCTCCCCACTGTCACGGTCACAGCACCTGTAGCAGACACCTCTTGCCAGTGGTGGTGGAGCAGCATGCACTGGGACTCGGGGGTACTGGGCCTCAGGGGTACTGGGCCCCAGGGGTACTGGGCATCAGGGGTACTGGGACTCGGGGGTACTGGGCATCAGGGGTACTGGGCCCCAGGGGTACTGGGCATCGGGGCTACTGGGCGTCAGGGGCACTGGGACTCGGGGCTACTGGGCGTCAGGGGCACTGGGACTCGGGGCTACTGGGCGTCAGGGGCACTGGGACTCGGGGCTACTGGGCGTCAGGGGCACTGGGACTCGGGGCTACTGAGCCTCACAGCCACCACCCCTGCCTTTCCTCCATCTGGATGGTGGGGTCTGGATGGGGTGCAGTTCCCCACCCTGCGGTGGGAAAGGTCTCTGGTGTGCACCCCTTCCTCCCACCCCTCCCCTCACTGCCCATGGCTGCCTGCGGTCCTCTCCCACGCTGTGCTCCCCGCTTCCCC
>PVJL010009566.1:0-55965 GCA_004026885.1 Lyroderma lyra
GGGGGGGGGAGTGGTGAAGGAAAGGCAGTCAGATCCAAGAGATATTTAGGAGATAAAATCAGCTGCACTGTTGAAAATGAGGAAGGAATCAAAGGACAGTTTCTGCTGTGCGATTTGGCAGATGGGGGTGCCAGTTCCTGAGAGGCAAGGGGAAAGGCAGACTGTGGGGCAAATGAACAGTGATACGTTCATTCTGGGCTTGGGGTCGAAGTGCCTACAGGACTCGAGTGCATCAGTTATCTATTGCTGCATAATAAACCACCCCTAAACTGAGTGGCTTAAAACAGCAACCCTTTAACTTGTTTATGATCATAAATCAGATCTCCCATCACCATTTGGTAGCTGTGTGACCACGGCTAGTTACAGCCCCTCTCTGTGCCTCCCTTTCCCCATCTGTAAAATAGGGATAATAAATAGTATCTACTGCATAAGGTCATTGCAGGTTAAGACTGTGAGACGCTTAGAACAGAGCCTAGTACACAGAGGGCACTCTGTAAGTGCCTGCTGTTACAATGATGGCAATTGTTGCCTCATCGCATGCTGCTGGATTCCCAGGTTAGACTTTTTTCTCTAAGTCATGGGGTTTTTGTAAACATCTCTTGAAGGCCTGCTTCAGACTGTAAAATTCCCCTCTTGGGTCCAGTCATTGGGGCCCCTGTAGCACACCCACTCCTTATCACCCCTGAACACCTTAGAGACATTAGCTTATCAGACCAGTGGCTGATGCAGGGTTCAGCGCAGGCTCTGAGAGGTAGAGGGTGACACCAGTCAGTGGGAATGGCCTAAATGGGACACGGCCCTGAAGTGGGAATCTGGGCAGTGAGACCTGGGAGGAGCAGGTGTGGGCTTAGCGCCCTGGGAGGCGGGGAGAAGTGGGAGGATGCAGGGGGTGAGGCAAAAGGGGACACCTACCCAAGCCCCGTGTGCCAGACCTTAGGTATGTGTGTTTTTCAATGAAAGTGAATTTAAATGTAAATTAAAGGGGCTATCTGAGACTTTGGAAAGTTCTGGAAATGAGAACTTCCTCATTGTTATTAGAGCCAGGTGCTGGAGACCAGTGGAGAGCAGGTGAGTTCTTACTGCTGTGATGGTGGTGCTGATGGTGGTGGCATGCCATGTTACTTCCCTCAGATCTCCCAGCACCCTCTGGTGGCGGGGGGGAATAGTTGCCCTTATTTAGCTGAGGAGGAAAGTAAGCCACCTACAAGGCCACACAGATAGGAGGTTGAAACATATAAACTGCCATTTTTATTGGTCAAAAACTGTCAAAGGTTGGCAATTGAATATGGTCTAACCTATACGGAACGGCATAGCTGGAATCAAACAGAAATGTCTAAACTTGAAGCCCGTGCTATTTTCCTTTTCTTAAAAAAATTGTTTACTATCTACAACCGGTTGTAGACTATTTAAACACGGAAAACTTTAAAAAATAAAACTCTCCCAAACCAAGGGTAATGTTTATATGGGGGGAGGGGGGAATTCCTTCAAGATCTCTCTCTCCAGGCATGTACACACATGTAAAATTAGTTGGTGTTGGTTGATAAAATAGTCTTTACTGTTCTGAGTGATTCTGTGACCATACCACTGGATTCTGGGAACCTGGCAAGGTGGTATGATGATTTTTCCCATTTAACAGATGACTAAGAGGGCAGACAGTGTTGTAGTTAAAGGTACAGACTTCACAGCAGACCATCTAGGTTTAAATCTTGGTTCTACCAGCTGAGGCAAGTTCTGTACCCCCTCTAGGCCTCAGTTTTCATAACTGTAAAATGGTGATAACAGCACCCACCTTGAAGGGTCATTGTGAGAACTGAATGAAATAGTCTATGTAACATGATTAAGACAGTGTTGGGACCGGGTAAACACCTAATAAATGTAAGCTGTTATTAAAACTCAGAGACATTAAATAACTAGATTAAGACCACAGAGCTGGAAAGTGCCAGAGCCCTTGATTTGAACCCAAGCATGTCTAGTTCTGAAGCTCAGGCTGCTAACCATTTTTCAAGCCTGCAATTAAATCAAAGCACCCACCCTTTTTCTTTTGCTGGGCCTCTCCCAAACATTAGGTAAGTCCCTTACACTCACCTGCCCCAGCAGCCCCTGCACTGCGTCTGAGGCTGGGAAGGGGTGGGTCACCCAGATGGCTCTGCTGCTTTTTGCTAGCTCACCAGGTCCCTCTCAATAGGTGGCAGAGGGAGAGAGCTGTTTTCGAGACTTTGGTTCTTGCCAACAGAACCAAAGGGCCTACTTCTGCTCCCTCCTTTCTGCATGACCTGGGCCAAGCCACTGGCTTCTGTGGCCTTATTTTCTCATGCGCACGATCAGAAAGTTGAACCTGATCCTCAATAGCAGCAGTGATTAGCTTTACTGAGTGTCAGTTACATGCCACGCACAGGTCCCCGATGCTCTACACGTGCTCATGTCATTATGTTTAATAATAACAACAATCGCGACATTTCCTGAGCACTCGCCATGGCCTTGCCTCTGCGCTTAAGCAGCATTAGCTCATCTAATCCCTTATCTCAACCCTGCATGGGATGCGTGTGCCATTATTCAAATGAGAAAACTGAGGCTCAGAGAGGTACAGTGACTTGACCACGCACTCCCAAATGATCTCTAATGTTTCTTCCAGCTGCCATTCTATAAAACTCTAATCTCATGCAACCCTCTACCTTGTCTGCTTCTCTTCCTCCTCCTCGCCATATCTTCCCTTAGTCGTCTTCCAAGATGTCACCGTCATGGCGGCCCTCGGCCTGGGCTTCCTCACCTCGTCTTTGTGGAGACACAGCTGGAGCAGTGTGGCCTTCAACCTCTTCATGCTGGCCCTCGGGGTGCAGTGGGCAGTCCTCCTGGATAGCTTCTTTAAATGGCCCTCCTTGGGGAAGGTGGTCATCGACATGTCCAGGTAACTGGATGGCTATTGGATCATTTTTGGGTCCTTGAGGGTATGGGGCCCAAGAAAGTGGGTTTTAGAAGAACCAGATGTCCCCTTCTCTTTTTACTACCAAAGCCATGCAATATTTAGGACATGCTTCTACTAGCAAATTATTCATTGTTTATCTAAAATTGAAATTTAACTGGACATCTTGTATTTTTTTTTGACAGTCCTAGGCCCAGATCTATAGCTCTCCCCAAGTCCTATCTTTATTATTGAGTATGATTTTGTAAAGTTACAGGTTTAAAGAAAAATTAATAGAGATTAGAACAAAAAGAAATAGAAATGTCACACTCAGTCTCTTGAAAAGAAAAAAAATATTATTAGTCCTCAAATGCTGGTAGACAAGAAATAGTTATACCTTTACTTTCTTTAAATTAATTTTGATTCATTCAGATGCATTTATGTGAAATTTGAAGAACTAACAAAATTAACTCGTGTTGCCAAGAGTCAGGATAATGGTTACCTGGGGAAGGCATATATCCATTGAGCTTTATGCTTTAAAAAAAAAAATGCACTAGTTTTTGACAGGAGGAACTAGGTAAAATTTTTCCTTAAGTATGTTTTTTGTTTGTTTTATCCAACTCTGAACCTCTGTCCTGCCTAGGTGATGGTAAATCCCGTTTTAGGCATCTTGGCGAACCTGTCACTTCTCAAAGCTACTCCATCCTCCCCTCCAAGACCCTGCTGAACCTTGGGGCACTGCTGCTGAACATCTCTCCGTGAGCCAGCACTGTGCCAGGCAGTTCACAAACATTACTTTGTGTAACTCTTCCAGCACAAGTCTAACTTGGTGTCCAGGCAGGGAAGCAGAGGCTCAGAGGCACTTGCCCAGGGGCACACAGCTAACTGGTGGAAACATCTTTAGCTTCAAACTATCCATAACCTGTCTGGTTATGACATGAAACACAGGCTAATCAGCTCCCTACTGGCCCTAGAAACATAAAATTTCCACATTTTTCTCCTAAAAAGTTTTATAGCTAATCCCCACGGGAATTCCTTAACTCCAATAACCACACAAAGTGACAAAGGCACTCTGGGGAACTTGGACAGTGGTAGCCTGCACTGGTATTTCTGCTGCCTCGGCATAAGGTCACACAAGCCTTTAGCTTCCTGTGCCTCAGTGTCCAGGCATCTCTGGGCTGCTCCCTTCTTCTGACACCCTGATCACAGGGACCTGTTTGTTCTTGACTCAATGCAGGGAGGCCAAAAGAGGTCATTTGCAGGCTGCATGAACCCCACTCTGAGCACTTGGATCCTCCCAGCTGTGACTCTCCACTGGGACTGGCATAACAGATTTGAAAAGGGGTGCCTTCCTGCCCATCCCAGCTGGGCTGGGCTGGTGGGCGGTGTGCAGGCTGCCTCCCCAGTGAGTCCTCTCCCTTTCCCTGAGCCTTATCCATCCTGTGCTACCTGCCTTGGCACTGAACTGGTTCTGCCTTGAGTCACCCATGGCCAGTTCCTTCAGGGCAGGGACCTGTCTTATCCAGCTTTGTCCTTTATTTTCTTCACATAGTAAAGACTTAGAATGGTTACTGGAGCAAAAAGAAAAATAAAAGGGACCCTAAAAATTGTGATTATTTTTAATATCATAGTTTGAAAGGTCCAGGAGGGCTCCCCCTGGAAGAAATTAGCAATAACCCACCCCCTTGCCCTCACAGATAGTTCCACAGGCTTGGCCTCTGCCTCAGAGACAGAACACTGAGTCACAGAGTGGTTAAGTTCATTTGCCCAAGGACACACAGCCAGGAAGTGGCTGAGTCAGGATTCCAATGCAGGTAGCCTTGACGGAGACTGCACTCCTAACCACTGTATTTATTTCACTCCCTAGCCCCCCCCGCCACTGGCCCCTGAGGTCTGACACCCCACCACTGGCACACGTCCACTTCAATTATACGTTTGCCTATTAAATGAACACTCACTCGATAGACAAAATACAGCCAGCCATAGAGAAACATTGAGTAGTCCCATTTGCTAAACAATTCCAGGTCCCTGTGAGACTCCTTCCTGTGCTGTTTGCCCTCTGACCTTCACCCTGAAGTCCTTGAGCCTTAGGCGGGATGCTACACTGGCAGCAAACACTGGGGAGGCTGGGTCCAGGCTTCAGAGCACAGGCGTTGGCTCCAGACCAAGTAGGTTTGAGCCTCACGTTTGTCATTAACTAGCTGTGCGGCCAGTGCCAAAAAAGTCTCCTCTTCTAGTCTCAACTTCCTCTTCTATAAAAATGGAGATGCTGAATGGTACCCTAGCACCACTTACAGAGGTTTACTTGGAAGATTAAAATTTAAATGAAGTGATGTAGCTGCAAGTCAGTTAAACATAAGGCTCAATAAATTATGACTATTATTGTGGTTGTGGTGGTTGTAGCATTATCATCATCAACTCCCAGGAGGAGAAGGGGGTTTCAGAGCAAGGTACCCAGAGCAGGGTGGGTTGGTTCAACGACCAGAGATTGTTCTGCTGAGTGACGCCTGCCCCAGGAAGCCCTCCCTGACAAGTCCAGCCCACACTGTTCTCTCCCTCTAGTGAATCCCTCCAGCCCCATCATATCGTGGGTAGTGATATCAGAGCTCATGGTGTCAGCCCCGTCCCCCCAGCTGAATCATAAGAACCTCAAAAACAAAAGTTTTCTCCTCCTAAATGCTCATTTGTGAAGGGAAGGAAAGAAGCACAATAGCGCTAATAATGCCGGCTTCTACTCCTGCGTCAGGTGTGCGTGCCAGCATGGTGCTAGTCCTTCTAATCCCCACAGCACCACCAGAGATGATTGTGTTATCATTCATATTCCGCAGGTGGAGAGACAGGCTCAGAGAGATTAAACAGCTGCTCAAGTGGGACAGCGGAGGCTGGAAGCCAGGCTCGTCCTGCTTCCAAACCCAGACTCCGCACTACCATGGAGGGGGAGAGGAGACGGCTGGAGGGAGGGCCGGCAGGGGAAGCGCGCCCTCTACTGAGCATCCGTGAGTGATGACGGCAGAAGAGCAGACTCCCTGGGCAGAATCCTGGTGGTCAGGTCCCAGAAGGGGACCCTGAGGGGACACTCAGCCTCTGTAACTCACCGTGGCATTCTTAGGAGAACCTCAGAGCATCTTAAGTATGTGTGCAGATCAATCTCTCAGAGTGTAATGCCACTCTGATGGGGAAAGGGGACGAAGGAGACCTCAGGCTGGGCAGCATCAGTCCCCATGTAGGCGGAAATCTCGTCTTCCTCTTCTCCGGCTGTGTCCCCAGTTTCTTGAGCAGTGCCAGGCAGAAAGCAAGTCCTCAACGAGTGGTTGTTACATGAGTGAATGAGTGACCAAGTGAATGAATGAGTAATGTCCTTCTTGGTCATCCCTGTCTTGCCCTCTCTCCCCAGGATTCAACAGGCCACCATGAGTGCTATGTCTGTGCTCATCTCAGCGGCTGCTGTCCTGGGGAAGGCCAACCTGGTGCAGCTGGCATTTATGACAGTGGTAGAGGTGACGGCCTTTGGCACCGTGAGGCTACTCAACCAACACCTGGGTGTGAGTCGTGGTGCTCTGAGGAGGTGGAAGGGGAGGGTGCTGCCTCCATTTGGTGAGGCTGCTGGGATTTTAGAAAATAAAGACAGGCCCAAATGCAGTTGCAAACTGTGGCCTCTGCTTGTTTAAACATCGCGTCACAGATGAATGCCTTTAACTTCCAAAATACGATACTGTCGGAATCACAAGATAATTACGGGACGTATAAAAAGGTAATTCATTCCCAGGGCCTCATCGCCCAAGGTCCAGCCAGCTGCGTGGCCAGCACCTCTTTTAAACATGTATGTCACTAACTGCACATGTGATTGCACTGGTCTAAGCCTGAGGCCAGCTGTGAAAGCGAGGCCACGCCAATGGCTCTGCCAGCTCCTCTGCTATCACCGTGACTCTGTGGTCAGGTACAATTAAATAAGACAAGGGCTGATCACAGATGAGAAAGCTGATGCCCAGAGAGGGGAAGTGACCGCCCACGATCACAGGGCAAGTCAGGGGCCTTTGTCTCATTACCGAGGACGTTACCTTTTGATCACTTATTAAGATTGTCATTGCAACAATTCGGGGTAACAGTGATGGTGGCTTACGCTATCAGTGAGGTGTGGTGGTAAAAATTCTGCCAATTCTGTATAATTGTTGAAGGTGTAGTTGATAGGCCTTAGGAAGAGCCCGCTAACTGAATTATTAAGGATTACTAAATTTGATATTTATAAAGGAAAATGAGCATATATCTAGAATTTACTAAAGACTTCAGTTTGGTATATAAGAAGTCTAGCTTTTTCATGTTGCAAAGTTTGTATTGCTCATCTCCCCATGAAATTCCACCGAAAAGTAGGAAGCAGTGGGGGTAAGGGGCAGCGTTTGGTGCCACCTAAGTGGACCGTGACCAATAGCTTTGAAGAGCTACTGATAAGACCAACCAGCTACTCACAGGGCTCCTCTGAAAGGCAAACCGCCGGGCTGGGTAAGCTCAGAACGGCCATCTCATGACTTCAAGTCACATCTCCTCCATAAAGCTCATAACTTTCTCCAAGGAACAGAGGGTCTGCCAGTGGGCAGACAGTACCAACACTCACTGGCCCCGCTGGGTTTCATTGCAGGTGGATGACCACGTAAGCATGATGCACATCCACGTGTTTGCAGCCTATTTTGGGCTGACCGTGGCCTGGTGCCTCTCAAGGCCTGGGCTGGAGGGAGCACATAAGAAAGATCGGATGAGAAGGAGCCCCAGTTTATTTGCCATGCTGGGTAAGGACAAGGTGGGCGGGTGGTTTCCAACCTGGGGTGAGCAAGTGGCTCCAAAATGCTCTGCAGAAAATCACTCCCCTTTACTGGCCTGTCCTGGGTGTCCAGAGCCCCATCATAATGACGCATTTCCTTAAGTGGTGTTTGATGAATTCACACCTTTGAACAAAGCCTCCAGGGAACCTCTTTTCATTCATATCCAAAGGAGAGGAGAGACCTTACATTTGAGTTTAAATAAGTTTACCCAACCATTTTGTCCTCATCTTAAAGGAAGAAGGGCCCTGGAGTGCAGGAAGAAAGAGGGGCGGGAAGAGAAGGGCAGTAATGGTGTATTTGGAAAAGCTGTGGTAAAAACCACGACCTTGACTGCTGGGAGAGGCTTAGGGGAAATCAAGCCATGAGCCAGAGAGCGGGCGACTGAGTATCAGGCCATGAGGAGTATCAGGCCGTGATGCTGAATGAAAGAAGCATGTTAATTTTTTTTTTTAATAAGCATTTGGCCATCACAGGCAGGGGTCAGGAGGCCTGGAGTTGGGTGATTACTACTCTCAGAGTCTTGGTTTCCCAGCCTGTGGACCATTAGCTGGACCCTACTAGACTGAGATTTCAGAAAGTACATGACTCTCCCAAAATCTCATCGCTAGAAAGCGCCTGAGAAATGCTGAGACTGGCTAGCCCAGGAGTCTCCTGTCGACATCTGCAGGGGCTCAGGCGTTGGAGCAGCAGTGCTGGTTCTGGCGAATGACTCTCTCTGGCCCCCAGGCACCCTCTTCTTGTGGATGTTCTGGCCAAGTTTCAACTTTGCTCTGCTGAAGACACCGACCGAAATGAAGAATGCTGTGTTCAACACCTACTATGCTCTTGCAGTCAGCGCAGTGACGGCCATCTCCGTGTCGGCCTTGGCTCACCCCCAAGGGAAGATCAACATGGTGAGAAGGGGGGCTGCCCCTTGGGCAGCACCTGGGTCTTCTAGGCCAAACACACATCTTCACGTGCCCTCCCCCCAGCACCAGTCCCATGGGGTGGGAAAGAGCACGGCGAGTTGTGGAGCCTTGTCTGCGATGCCGTGGAGCAGAAGGGAGAGAGCTAGGTTGTTAAAACGGGCACTGGAACTTAGGAGACTGCGAAATGATCAGGGGCTTACTGGGGGGACGGATTTCGCCCATCAGCGTTGGCATCAAACAGACCCAAGTTTGAACGCATTTCTGCTAGTTACTAAAGCCAGCCATCATGAGCAAGGGTCAGCAGAGAAAAACTAGAATAGAATTAGTCAAGCCTTCCCCTTTCCCCAGGAAGTTAGCAGACTGGAGTGATGAGAATCAGAAGTAAAGAAGTAGAAACAAAAACTCATGGACACAGTCAATAGTTCAGTGGTTGCCTGGGGGTAAGGGGGGAGGGGGAGTCAAATACCTGGTGAGGAAGGAGAACTGACTCTGGGTGATGAACACATAACACAACACATAGATAATGTATTGCAGGATTGTACACCTGGGACCTACGTAATTTTTACTAACCAACGTCACCCCAATAAATGTCACAACAACAAACAAACAAATAAAAGTGCATGACCCTAGCCATGTGGCCTTGGTCAAGCCACTTCAATTTTTTATTTTGTTTTATTTTATTTTTCTTACGTGGGTAGTTCCCTGGCTGGGAATGGAACCCGGGCCACAGTGTTGACAGCACTGAAGCCTTAGCCACTGCACCACCAGGGAACTCCCAAGCCACTTCAATTTTTGAGCTTCAGCTGCCTCACATGTGAAGTGGGAATTAACAGGCAATGCATGTGCAGTGCTTCGTGTGCCGTAAACGCCGGGCAAACATTAGCTGCTATCATCAATGAAGCCAGGATCAGCAAAGCAGAAAGGACATTACAGTGTCACCTTGCTTGATGAGTAACTTTGGGCACGATGCTGTCCTCTCGGTGTCTCGTTTCATTCACCCACGAGCTATGTCTTTGCAGAAGCATATTCACAATGCAGTACTGGCAGGAGGTGTGGCTGTGGGCGCCTCGTGTGGCCTGATCCCTTCTCCTTGGCTTGCCATGGTGCTGGGCCTTACTGCTGGGCTGATCTCCATCGGGGGAGCCAAGTGCCTGCCGGTAAGGAGCTGGGCAGCTAACACCCTCTGCTTTGGCTTAGGTCAGCAGGACCCTGGAACCAAACCAGGCCATTGTGTGGTGCCCTGGGCTGCACTCGGCAGGCATTGGCACCTTCTCAGATTGGTCTCAAAGCTTGGGTGAGGGACCCACCCAGGTTAGATGGTGCATGTGTTAGGATCTGGGGAGCAGGTAACAGAACCCATTCAAGCTTGTTCAGGCATAAAGGGGAATTTCTTATAAGGCTACTGGAGTGTCCCAGAACCCAAGGATGGGCTGCTGCTGGGGACCCAGGAATGGCTGGCACCAGGGACCGGAGTGTTGTGAGGAGTCCAAGAAGTCCTTGCTCTTCTTCTTCCTTTGCTTTTCCTGAATATCCACTTTATTCTCACTCTGTAGACTTCCTTCTCTCTCACTCCTACTCCGCAGGGTGGAATGCAGTCTCTCTCTTCAAGAAAGCAGCTGCGTTCACTCTCTTGACCCCAATTCCAAGTTCTCTGGAGAAGGGGCTCACTGGTCCAACTTGGATAATGCCCCCATCTTTGGCTGGGGTGGGGTGGGGGTGGGGCACACCACACATACATGGGGGAATGGGGGTGGAAGGGCAGCACCCAGAATTAAATTGATCATCCAGGTCATGTCCGCTTCTGATTGTTTAGTTCTTTGTCCAAGTGGATGCATTTTTCTTCCTTCAGTATCCAGCAGGTACAGACAATATCAGAATACTTCAGTGTAGCCCATTTGTCACCACTTACTTCTACAAGACATATTTAGGAACAACAGGTCTTCATGGCTTTGAAGGCTTGGTGGAAGATACACTTTGGGGTGCCACAGGGAGCTGGATTTGGTTAGACAAGGAGGCAGTTTCAACCCCAAATAAGGAAAAACTTACCAACAGTTTGATTTGATCAAAGATGGGGCAGTCTGCTTCTCGTCTTTGGAATGGGGACAGATGCCTTTTATCTCCTCTGGCTTGCAGGCCCTATGATGAAAGGAGACACGTTATCAGGCTCAGAGTCCATCGCTTTCTCTGTGCCTCAGTCTCTTTGATTCTCTCACCATGGGAAGGATTCAAAGATAATTCATTCATTTATCCATTCATCCATCACGTACGTTTTAACATTTATCCTGTTTCCCAAGCTATAGTGTAATGGGGGGAATGGACAAATAAACACAACTCGGTGTGATAACTGCCCCAGGAGCCCATCTAAGCCACCTGAGATGGGTCAGGAGATGCTTCCCAGAGCAGCAATGTTTTAGCCGCGTGTTGGCAGGTAACTACGACTGTCCAGGCACAGAAGCAGGATATGTATTTCAGGCCAAAGGCACGGTGTGTTCAAAGGCTCAGCGGTGAGAAGGGCATGTGGCTCAGCCAGGAAACAGGGAGGCATTCCCGTGGCTGAAGCATTGGGTTCACCTGGCAGTGTGATGGGACCAGAATCTTGGGAGAGAGCAGGTGCTCAGACCGCCTCTGGGGCTGAGGAGTCTGGGATTTTATTCTGAATACCATGAGGAGTCTAAGGGGAGAACGAGCTCTATCGCTTTTGCACTTGAGTCTACATCCCTGAGCGCACAGCCCCCAGGGAGGCCGAGAAGTGAGGAGGAAGGAACACCCAATGGTTGCCTGAGGGTGTGGTCACATTATTTTCTTCTGACTTACTCGCATCAGCCCTGTTGTCTTTGGGAGGGCAGTTAAGTTTGGGCTAGACTTGTGGGTCTCAGTCACCTCCTGGGGACACTTGACAGTATCTGGAGACAATTTTGGTTGACACACTGGGTTGAGGGTGCTACTGACATCTAGAGGGTACAGGCTTGGGATGCTGCCAAACATCCTGCAATGCACAGGACAGCCCCCCTCTCACAACACAGAATTACATCCCAAAATGTGGGTAGTGCCTGGGCTGGACCCTTGCTTCTCAAAGTGTGATCTGTGGGCCAGCAGCACTGACATCACCTGGAACTTTGTTAGCAAAGCAGAATCTCAGGCCCCAGACCTACTAAATCCAACGCTGCAGTCTAACAAGCTCCTCAGGTGATATGAGCACACGGTCAAGTCTGAGAAGCGCTGCTTTAGGTGGGCCCTAAAGTCCCCTTTGGTGACCCCGGATGCCAAGGACCTGTGGAAAGGGAATGTCAGTCTCACATGTAGACCTGCTCATAATGGCATTTCTCTCCAGGTGCGTTTGAACAATGTGCTGGGGATCCACGACACCAGCGGTGTGCACTACACCTTCGGCTTGCCAGGCCTGCTCGGAGGGATCGCCTACATCGTGCTGCTGATGCACCAGGCAGGCTGGACCAATAACGCCATGTGGGTCAGCTGGCTTACCCCCTTAGCACCCCCACCCAACTCGGGAGAAAAGGAACCCAGAGCCCTTCGCTGGGGTGCGTGCAGTCAGGGCCAGGCACTCAGGCCTCAGCAAATACTTTTTGGCCAATTTATTCAGACATTCTGCCCAGCCCCTAACTTGTATGGAGTCATCACTTGTCCAGGTATCCTGAGGCTCCCCAAAAGCAAGTATAGCAGGGCAGTTAAGCCTAAGGCAGTTAGGTTCATTTCTCAATCCCTGATGATTAGTTCAAGTTTATCCAACCTGCGGCCCACAGGCCGCGTACAGTCCAGGACGGGTTTGAAAGCGGCCCAACACAAACTCGTAAATTTTCTTAAAACATTATGAGAATTTTTTACAATTTTTTTTTTTTTTTTTTAGCTCATCAGCTATCGTTAGTGTTAGTGTATTTTATGTGTGGCCCAGGGAAGCCATAAGATTGGACACCCCTGGTTGAGGTCATGGTATAGTGTGTGGGGTGGAGTCAGCTGGTCTTGACCTCTTCCTAACGGGGCATGCTACCCAACCTCTCTGAGCCTTGGTCACCCGACTGTAACTGAAGTGAATGCTAATACTGGCCCTCATACGGTCATTGTTGGAGACTACTTGAGGTCAGGCACTGCGTGGTTAGGATTTAATGAGCACAGCCCATTCCAGAGGCCTTGGGCCACGTCTCTCTGGGCCTCTGGACCAGAGTCAGGTCCTGTGCTCCCTAGTCAATGACAATAATTGACTTGATGGAGCAGAGACCTGGCTGACTGTCACCTCCTGGAGTTTGTGTGAACATCCCCTGGATGTGGCTAAGAGAAAAATGAAAGTGTGACTTGGGCATGACACAGGGGTAGCTTTTTCCAGATGAAAGTGACACAGTGATAATATTACTTTTTATTTTTTTTTATTTTTTTTGGGGGGGTAGTTCCCTGGCTGGGAATCGAACCCAGGCTGCAGCGTTGAGAGCGCCGAAGCCTTAGCCACTGCACCACCAGGGAACCCCCTCGTGATATTACTGATGACAGTCACTACTGTTTAGTGACTGCCTCCTAAGTGCTAGGCATTACCTCATTTAATCCTCACAAGCGGCCTGTGAGTGTATTATCATACTCTAAGAAATTATATTTAGGGGGAATTACTGGTCAAGGCCACTTGGCCAGAACCGGCTCTGAAGGTGGGGTGCCCCTAAACGGGTGGCGAGGAGCTCAGTGTGTTTGGAGGCATCTCAGAGAAGTCACGGAGGGCTGGGTCCCTTATAGCTCCGACAACAGAGACGAACTTAGCTTCAAATGATGGGACTCACATCTGGGCGAGTGAGACATCCCTCCCTGAGCTGCTTGGGGGTGAGGAGGACCCCCTTAGCGGGTGGGAGGGGCCGTTCTCTGTGAAGGAAGGCATCTCTGTGACGGGCTCCAATGACGTGTCCGCTGCCGCTTTAGCAGCTGTGTGACTCTAAGCAAATCCTTCCCTCTCTCTGGCCCCCGAGTCCCCCTCTGTACTATGAGGGGCAGACCTAGCTCGGTGCTTGTGGGGGCCAGGAAGGCGAGGTAGCTAACAAGGGTGACCAGAGAGGGGACGCTGGGAAACCGGGGACAGGTGCTCTTCAGTGCCAGGCTGCTGTTGCCATGCAGGGCCCCAGGGTCCGTGTCATCGTGCCGAATGGCTTTTCTCGAGAAGCCAGACATGCAGAGTTACGCAGGCACTCCCCCACGCACTGCGAAATAGTCAAAATGATGAGAAACGTTGTGTGGGCCCAAGTCCGCTCAGGGGCTGCCAAACGGGCCCGTCCAGACCACTTCCCCTTCTAGGTCCCACCTTGTGCTGCTTCTGTGGCTCTCCTAGGTTCTCAGCAGCAGCAGCGACACCTGGGGACTGGTCAGACACCCTAGCCCTCCCAGACCGGCTCAGTTAGAAGTGGGGGCGGGGAGGGAGCAGCAGGCTGTGTTTTACCAAGCCCTGCAGGTGATTCCATGCAAACTAGTCTGAGGACAGTTGGCCTGGAGCAAAACAGAAGAAAGTCAGCCAGTTGAGTGCTGGTAAAGGATGAGCAACCAGCTCTCAAGGAAAGCAAAGGTTTCTGTGGTGCTAATGCTCCCACCATGGCTGCCATCAAGGTGACATCTCTGAGCATGGAGCTGGGAAGAGGTGACAGCAAGGCCCTCCCACCCTCCCCCAGCCTGTGTGACCTCCAGCACACCTCTGCAAGTCAGTTCTCACCAGGACGCGAGCCAGAGCCCGTCGTGGTTCTCTGTCCTCCGCAGGAACCCAGCAAAGGCAAGGGCATGCTGACAGCCATGACTTCTTGTTGCCTTAGGTCTGCTGCAAGGAAAGGGCAGGCTTCGGGGACAGACAGACCAAGGGCACATTTACCAGTCACGTGACCCTTGGCACGGTTCTCTCTTTAAGTCTCAGTTTTCTACCCCCCACGCAGGGGAGCTTCCCAGTGCCAGGCCTCTGGTGATGATTGAAGCCGCTGCACCAAGGAGACAAACGACAGAGTCTAAACCACACAGTTAACACAAGTGTTCTGTTATGCGAATACAGCACGATTTATTGATCCATTATTGATGAGCATTTGGGTAGTTTTGGGTTTGGAGCCATTATGAACGTTCTATAATAGTATTGATAGCTGTAAACGTTCTAATAGTTTTGGGGGGCACATACGAGTGCATTTCTGTTGAACATATGCCCAGAAGTGGAGTTCTTAGATCCTAAGTGTTCATACATCCGCTTTGATGGATGCTACCAGTTTTCCCTTGTGGTTTGAGCCAATCTACGCACAGGAGTGCCCTTTATGTAGTCTCGAACACTGCAGATTTTCCTTCTTTTTAATTTTAACCATGTAGGTAGCAACTTATTTGAATCTTAATTTCCCCGATGACTAAGTGGAGAACTTTTCATATGCTTCTAGGACATTTGAGTATTTTCTCTTGTGAAACACCAAGTTCATTTGCCCATTTTTTTCTACTGTGTCATTCTTTCTCTTATTGGTCTGTAGGAATTCTTTATACTGGATATAAATCCTTTGTCGGATATATGTACTGTGAATACCTTCTCCCACTTTATGGGTATCTTTCACTTTCTTTAATGGTGTCTTTTGATGAACAGTTCTTAATTTTAACATACTTCAATTGATCATTTTTTCCATTATGTTTAGCTCTTGTATGTCCTGTTTAAAAGAAATCTGCCTACGGCACAGTCACTTAAATGTCCTCGCAGGGCCCCTTAACTGTTTAAAGTGAAATCCTGGGGTTGCCTCGAAGGAGAGCAAACAGAGACATATGTTTGGGGTGGCGAGGGGAGATGAGTCTGACGGCCAAACTATACCCCACCTTGACTTGATAGAAATAAAGCCTTCACCTTTAATTGCCTAATGAGGAAACTTGGGGCTCTGAGAGGTTAAGTGACTTGGCCAGGGTCATGTAGCTAGTGACAGGACTGGGACTTGAACTTGGGTTTTCTCTTTTTTTATTTTTTTATGTGGGTAGTTCCCTGGAGGGGACTCGAATCCAGGCCACAGCGTTGAGAGTGCTGAAATCTTAGCGACTATACCACCAGGGAACTCCATGAACTTTGGTTTTCTAACTCCTGGTCAAGTTCATTATCCATGGGGTTTAGAGATTAAAGTAAGCCAAAGAGGACCTCGGAATCCCCCTTCCCCTCTTGCACGTCTGCATGGGTTTGCAAGAAAGTGACAAAGGAATATACCACCAGAAAGAGGACTCTTGTTCTGATGGCCTTTCCTGACAATGCAAACAGTGCCTATTGTCCCAAGTAACCTCTGCAGCCTGATGCTTCAATGTAACCCCCTTTGCTTTGTCATTTCTAGGATCAGCTACCAGGTGCTCATGGACTCTGCGGCACTCAGCTTCGCCGTGGCTATGGGTCTGGCATGTGGTCTCCTGACAGGTCAGTGTGAGACAATCCTTCTTCCGCCATTGCCCAGGACTCAGGGCCTGGGTCCAGATTGCACCTGCCCCATGGTTGGATGTGCATGTGCCCATCTGATTCCTCCTCCTAAGTGCTATGAAGACAAATAAATCAGGGTGGGGAAACAGAGTCATATAAGAGTGAGGTGCTTTTTTAGAAAGGTGAGAAAGGAAGGCCTATGTAATAAGCTGAACTTTAAGCAGAGACCTGGCTGGAGAAAAGGAGGGAGACATACCACATATTTATTTGGGAGAAGGGCATGCTATGAGGAGGGACAGTGTGTGCAAAGGCCCTGAGGTGGGGGCATGCTTTGCATGTCTGGGGAGCAGCAAAGAGGTCAGTGTAGCTGGTATGAATGGAGTGAAGGGGAGTGTGGCAGGGGTTGAGGACAGAATGGTAGCAAGGAGCCAGACCACTCTGAGAGGTGGAAAGCCATTGGAGATCTTTAGACAGAGGACTGAGGTATGTTTTTGCTCCTGCAATATGACAGAACAGCAAAGAATTTTGGGGAGTTACTAATATGCACATCTTACATATACGCCAGGTGAAAATAGTCATTCTGTTCAGAAATGTTCACTTTTATTCTATAAGCAAACAGCTTTTATTGGTTAGACACTCATATACTGTGTCCCTAAGCAGGGAGTGGACGCCAAGTAAGAGACAAAATGGTACAAGCAGACACTCATGAGTTGGTGATGTTAGGCACGTTGTTTCACTTTCTCTGGGTTTGGCTGACATTTCTGTACAAGGAAAGGATTGTGGTAACCAATCATTTGGCTTCCTTTGAGCTCCAAATCATGTAAGAAGGTACGTTTTGGAGTTACCTGGGTAATTTAGAGAGTGAGATTGGCTAGGATCGCCTTAATGTACCAACTGGCCTCCGTTTTGGACACAGTCTGAGATGATTATTTAAATGTGGATGAGAAAAATGCCTCCCTCCATAAGCTTACATCCTATCCACAGTGACAGCCCAACCTTGGGTAGGGTCACCAGATTTAGCAAATGAAAGTACAAGGTACCCATTTTTTAAACTCAAAATTAGCCAAACGTCCTGTATTTTATCTGACAACCCCACACCTGGGCTGTCCCACAAGGCACCATGTTACCAGTATTGACAAACTGACACTGACTTGCACTGTCTTGTAAAGCATTTGTATAGAATTTTCCTTATGTTTCACTGGAATCAAAAAGGGGACAGAGGAGAAGACATCCATGCTATTCCTTTAAGAGTTAAAAACAAGGAGCTTCCTCTTTCCATGTTACTTTGGACACGAGGGAACTGGTAATTAAAAAGAACTTGGACAACAGAAGGGGAAAAAGGCCTGCAAGCAGCCAAAATAAAAGCCAAGCATTTTACTTGTCAAGAGACCCCATTATTTGGGGTCAGTGTGTACTGTTTAAGAAACAATCCTCTCAAGCATGGTGGTTGGGTTTCTCATACAGGCAGATTAGAAATAGCACAGTAGAGGTGGGGTAGGCTCCTAGATGTAAGGCACACTGGTAGAAGTTAAAAGTGAAAGCAGAGAGTCTAACAGAGGCAAAGAAATTCTGAAAATCAGACCAAGAACACGAGAAGCTCGGGCTGCTGGAGAGCAGGCCGACAGCCCTCAGCAGCTATGTACCTTCGCTGCGTCACATAGCAACTAAGTGGATGTTCCTAGCAACGGTTCTCATTTTTTAAAAGTCTAAATGTGCTCAGTGTTGACTCATAAAATAAAGAGAATACAATATGAATTGATATACTTAGATGGATTTTCATGAGTGATGAGTAAGCCTCAGTTATCTGGGAAATTCACGGAGGCGACAGATAATTTCTGAGTGATTCTAGCTGAATAGGTGTGCTAATTGCACCTTACCTGACAGTATCAGGAAAAGATGAATACGCACACGCCTACTCTTGTTAATCTTACTGTGTAATGCACTGTGATCAATCATCATTAAAAATACACACATAACGGATGCCAAGGCTGCCAAAGCCTTGATCTTAGACACCCCAGCCTCCAGGAGAACTTTGTTGTTTAAGCACAAAAACCAAAACAAAACCAAAAAACAAAACCCACACGCAGATCAATGTATGAATGGCATTTCCCTGCTTCATGTAAAAGGTATCCTGGGAACTTCGACAGACATTGTGCAGCTGTGGGGATGCGCAGGGCCAAGCTCTCTGGGCAGAAGCTGGACGGGCACAAGCAAGTTGTTATAAACTACTTTCCTAACTATTATACACAAATGGAATCTTGGACGGAGGTTGCTGGGAGTTGATTGGACCTACAAGGGTGCCCGCTTTGAGTCTCTCTCCGTGGTAGCTCTTGTGTTTTAAATGGATCAGCTTTTATTTAAGTGTTGGCGCCACCCATTAGGGCCCTTCTAGTTGATCTTGGGAAGCTTGTCAGATCCATGGCTATTGTATACCTCTCAGCATAATCTAAATCTTTTGGAGATAATGGCTCTTGCCAGTTCCTGTTAAAAGAAGTCTACAGAATTAATTAAGTGGTTCAGGAAGAACAGTGCTTCAATTTGTCTGGCTCCTGGTTGTGGAAGAAAAAAGAATTTCTGCTGAGATACCATAGCTGACATATGATATTTTGATTAATTTTGAGATAACAAATGCTGTGGATCCAAATGTTTAATATTTAATCATGAATTTAAACAGGTTTGCTCTTAAAACTCAACATATGGAGAGCATCACCTTGTGCGGCAACATATTTTCATGACCAATCTTTCTGGGAGGTAAGATGCTTAACCTATTCATGTCACAGATTTTGAGTAAAGGAACTTAAAAAGATATCTGAACATATATATTAACTTGATGTTTATGAGTGAAAAATGAAAAGAAATGAAAATGAAGTAAGGAACATTGGAGGAGCAAACCTATGATGCACGGGTATGTTGGTGGAGGGTGGGGAGGCGGGAATGGTTAGTTTCCCTGAGGCCTCAAAGTCACTGAGGGTCAGAGATAAGAGAACTGTTACTGGCCACACTTCTCTCCACTCGGAGTCACCAAAGTGGGCAAAGAGTTTGACGTGAAGGTGACAGAATCTTGCAATGCAAGAGCCAGAAGGACCACAGGGCCAGCAAGTCTAATCCTCTCATTTGACAGATGTTCAGAATGGAGCCAGGACTGTCCAAGTTCTCACAGTGGTGGGTGGTAGAGCTGAATCTAAAACAACTCTTGATAAATTATAGCTAGTAAGACAACCTTAGTATAGGAGTCTGGAGTCATTAAGTTCAAAGAAGTCAGCTGCTACTGAGAGTCTCTGTGTTACATTGTAGTATTTATTGTCATGACTGGGCTAGCCACTGTCATCCCACTGCCCTCCTTCCTTTGACCTATGCTCATAGTTCACAAAGCACTCTGATGTGTGTCACCTTAGATAATCTTCCAATCAATGCTGAGGTTGGCTGGGCAGGCAGAGGTCAGCACTGCCAAGTTACAAATGGGAAGTTGGGGGGGCTAACAGGGGTTAGGCTAATGCCCAGCATCATACCTTTGTGAGTGCCAGAGACAAGACCAGGAACCAGGCCTTCAGAGTCTCTAGCCAATCCTTTCTCCACCTGTATGCCAAGATAATGACCACTAAAGGTACAGAGAACCAGCCTTATCATGAGCCTTGACATCTGTCTGTAGGGGCAAAATGGAGAGAACGTGCAGAGAGAAGCTGCCTCTCCTCCTCTGTCTCCTTTCTCTTCTTCTTCAAATGGCTTTACTGAGGTTTAACTAACAATGAACCACACATATTTGAAGTCTGATACATTTGAACATATTCTACACCCATGAAACCATCACCACAGTCAAGACAGTGAACATATCCGTCACTACCAAACATTTGCTCCTGCCTCTTTGCAACTACTCTCTTCCTATCCCACCCTATCCCGGACCCAGGCAATCTCCGGGATGTCACTAAAGACTATTTTGCATTTTCTATAAATGGAATTATATGGTACGTACTCTTCTTTGTTTGGCTTCTGGTACTCAGCAGCATTATCCTGACAGGCCTCCATGTCATGTGTAACCTGCATCACCTTGCACCGGCTTCTCTCTGCTGTCACTGGCTCTTGGCTTTTCCCAACAGTCAGTGTCTTCCAGTCCCCCGCAAGTGTTCTTCCCTTTTTAGCAGAAGCAGGGAATCTAATGAAAGAACTCAGAAACCTGGTTTAATCTAGCCATTCATTCCACAAGTATTTATTGAGCAATTATATGTACCAAGCACTCTGCTAATCAACCAGGGATACATAATCAGGACCAAAATCCAGCTCAGTTACTTGAGCTGCATTAGATATTTGCTGAATGAGTGAAGGAAATCTGAGGATCCCCACCTAACACCAGCCACAGCAGCAGCAGGTGAAGTGGAGAAGTGTGTACCTGGGATGAAAAGTCCTGGATTCCAGTCACCATTCTGAAAGGTATCATGTAGGCAAGTTCCTTGACCTCACTGGTAAAATAATCCTTGCTCTACCTCAGTGGGTCGTTTCGAAGATTAAATGAGATAATAACGTCTGTAACTACGCTATGTAAAATGCAAACTACCCCGTGAATGTGAAAGCTTATTACTAGGGGTTTAGCCAACCACAGAGGAGTGTGTAAGCATAATAGCTATCATTTTTTCTGCAAGCCTGCTGTTTCCAATTTTGTGCTAGATGCTTTTTAACATTATCTGATTTTATCTTCACAACAACCCTGTACAAGAGTTAAGTGTCCCCATCTAAAAAACGAGGAGTAACTTCTCCAAAATGACAGCACTAGTACATGCAACAGGATGAATTTGAACATGTGACTGTTTGGCTCCAAGGACACAGCGCGTGTGTGTGTTGTGGGCAGCTACCAGAGGAGTTATGCTTCTTCCCTGATGCAATCTCCTGATTTACTTTCTTACAGCTGAGTAGAACCATTTATTCAGCAGCATAACTTACAGCTTGCACTTGAAAAGTCAAATATCCATTAAAGAAGCAAGAATTTACAACTTTCAAAGCTGATAAATCCAGGGATGATTCCCCCCCCCCCCCAAATCATCTAGAAAGATATTTTACTTTTTTTTTTTTTTTTTTTTTTTTTTTTTTTTTTTTTTTTTTTTTTTTTTGCTTTTTGGTATGTGGGTAGCTCCCTGACTGGGGATCGAACCCAGGCCACAGCGCTGACAGCGCCAGCACCAAAGCCTTAAGCCACTACACCATCAGGGAACTCCCGATATTTTACATTATTGAATGCCCTTATTGCATAGAACCAGACTGTGGTGAGTTGGAAGGGACCCCCTTGGGCCTGGGGACATCAAGGTGGTTGGCACTTGGTGGGATGGGGCTCTTGCTACTCCCCACGGGCGCCCACCTCAGTCCTGGGTGGTTCCAAGATGCACGAGTTCATTCACTACTTCTGATATGTGACTGAGCTCTTGTGTGAAGAGCTGGAGAGACAAATCTATATAAAATATAGTTCTAGGTCTCAAGGAGCTGCATATACTAATCCTTCTAACTTCTTTTAGATTACAATGATCCTAACCCATCTACTGATGTACAAAAATTCAGTTTATAACACAATTACTCATGTGCTTTCACTAACAGAATAAATTGCTTCCTTCAATGCTTTATTTCAATTTAGTAAATCATGGGGTTTATTTCTTGCTTTCCAAAGCACAAGGGCCCACTGACTTCCACTTACTAAAATTAATTCCACAGTTAACCTTACTGAAGAAAGGGACTTTTCTGCGAGTCTACCGTGGATAAACCCGTTTTGAGTATCGTGTGGGGATATAAACAGAGAAAAGCAGGGCTTTATCCGCTTTGAAGGTCTGGACGTTTATACATATGCACAGCTCTATCTATTAAATACTAAAAAAGTAATCCTGGTAGCAGCTGCTGAAAAATTAGAGGAGGGAGTGGCTATGAGTTTGGGGAGGTCAGGGAAACAGGACTTGGAGTTGTGTTGAATTTGGCCAAGTGACAGGAGGTGACAGACAGTGCGAGAAGACTGCAGCAAGAACAGAAGCATGGAGAAACTTGGCTCCACAGAGAGTCGGAGAAGAGATGGGGAGCTAGGCCAGAGCGCCTTTAATCATCCTTCAGGCAACTGGAAGTTGCCAAAGGTTTCCATGGGGAAATGATGCAATCAAATGAATGTTCTGGAACTGAGTAGAATGAGAGCAGTCAGCCTGTAGTATGGATTCTGTAGGATGGATTTCTATGACCCCGATGTGCTGAAGATCCTCCATTAGCTTCTGAACAAGTATTTGCAGTTTCTTTTTAAAATAATTTTATTGCCGAGAAATAGTACTGCCACCACCGTTTTGGCACAAAAACACAACAACATGCTTTAAGAGTTCCTCCTTCTGTTTTGTGCAAAATTCTCAAAACCGAGCCTAGTCATCTGGTATCACCCCGGCTCCTGATTGAAAAATAAATGTTCTAAACACACAGTGAGGGTCCAACAAATGCTTGTTCAACCAAATTGAGGAGAGCATGGTTCTAAAGCAAAGTGGGACAACAGATGAGGAAGCTGCGAACTGACACCTCCCGTCTCGGAGAGCCCATGTGCAAGGAGCCTCCCGCCAGGGGGCAATCCGAATTCAGGGCCCAGCTCACAGCGGGCAGGACGCGTGCCTTCTCTGGGGCTCCTTTCTCATTTGTAAAATGAGATCGAACTCCACCTTCTGAATTCAGACAGATCTGGGTTCTGCCACCTCTTCACTCTGTGATCTCTCAGAGCTTCAGTCTCCCCATCTCTGATATGGAGGTAGCAGTAATGTCTCACTAGGTTTTGTGAGGAGATAATGGGTGTGAAATGTTAGCACACTGATCCACAGAAAACAGCCCACAGATGTGAACTACTCTAATTTCCAGTTCTAGAATTCTGTGATCCAAGGTACTCCATGAGCAGGGATGTTGTATGGCGAGGGGTACTAGGGCACACCTGAAAAATTCAGGATGTATTTAGTGTGCAGAATGGAAGACACACAAGAGACCTAGGAACAATCTTCAAACATTTAGAAAACTGTTGTGTACAAGAGAAAAAACATTCTTTTCTATGCTTCTCCAAAGAATTTACCTAGGCTCCGTGGGTGGATGCAGTGTAAATTGCTAAGAATTTGAATCGGCTGCAAAATGGAATGAGCTCCTTCGTATGGCAGTGAGTCACTGCCATGACAGGTGTTCAACAAAAGCCAGACTGCATAGCAATGGTCTGCCTGAGAGCGCTTCCAATTCAGATTTTATGAAAGAAGTGCTAACGGCTCTGTGATGAGACAATATTTTGGTCAATATAAATTTCAAAAGATCAAGCCAGAATCAATATGTGTACATATTTTAAGAGTATACATGTTCATCTGTAATGAAAATGTTTGCTTTGCTTTTACAGTTTCCTCACGTGGCTACTGAATTTTAAGCAAAAGGACCCAAGAAAAACAAGGCCTATTCCAAAACAAGAGAGATTCCTTTTACTGCTGCCCATCTTTTGTGTGTGTGTGTGTGACAAACACTTGTTATAGCAGTCTTCTTATATACAAGGAAATGGTCCTAGATAGATCTGCTTTTAAAAATAAAAGACTTGTTTAAGTAGTAATTTCATAACAATTTAAAATAAATGGTTTCACTAAAAATGATGCTATCAATATCTTCTTGGGTGCAGACACATAATTAAGGTTTTAGTTAAACTTTATTGAATATTCTTAATTCTTTTTCATGCTTAATAAAATATGCTACCCAGTTAACTCTTATCTATATCAGCAGAGCAAATGATAAAAAATAGGGGAAATTAAAAACTCACTTATATATTTTTAGTCCTTGCAAATATTATGCTTTCATTCTGGTAGTTTTCACGGTAGTTCTCATACCTTGAGCACATTCTTTTTTTTTTTTTTTCTTTTTGTTTATGTGGGTAGCTCCCTGACTGGGAATCGAACCCAGGCCGCAGCACTGACAGTGCCAGCGCCAAAGCCTTAAGCCACTACACCATCAGGGAACTCCTTTGAGCACATTCTGAGTTTAACTGTGGGAAAAGTCTTGGTTAGTTGTGGAGATGTACTGCCTCAAAATTAAAAAACTAGTTCTATGACCTTGAGGATATCATTTAAATTTCCATAATCTCTCATTTGTAAAAAGAGAAGGTGAACTTCAATCTCGAAGATCCCCTCCAATTCTCACATCCTATGGATCTAAAAACTCACCATGACTGATTTGCTGTGGGATGACAGTCATTTCTTTGAGTCTTGATGACCAGTCCATATTCAAAACATACATCCTGGGAGATAACTATGGCTGACATGGAAGAGAGTGCCACAGATTTGAATCATCTAAGAGATATTTTGTTAATGAAAGGCTAATTGTATTAAGTTTTATGAAAGAAAACATGTCAAGTTGTAGTTCTGAACAACATGTATCCCATAGTTAGCTAGTTCATTAAAAAAAGAAAGTTGCCATTTTGCAAAGGTGAGGAGCCTGGGGTTAACAGGACTCCAAAGAGGAACAGAGTATCAGGATTCCTAGGAGTAAATGTAATTAAAATTGACCTTGCTGGTCTATTTTGAGCTTAGTGGGTCAATATAGATACACAATGAAACATGGAATCCAATTTATTATCAAACCACCACCAACAAAACTTGTCACCTGAGTAAGAACTGGTTTCAAGTCCCTATCCTTTTCCTGGAGTGACTGTGCATCCCACCAGGACCATGTGCCACAGCTGAGATATTACCACCACCCCACCACTGCATCAGTGGCATGGAAGGGACACTTTTTTTTTTCCTTGTATGTGGGTAGTTCCCTGGCCGGGAATCGAACCCAAGCCGCAGTGCTGACAATGCCAGCGCCGAAGCCTTAAGCCACTACACCATCAGGGAACTCCCGGAAGGGACACTTTTGAGTGGCCTGATGACTGGATCAGCAACTGTTCTCTTTCGACAGGTTCACTCACCCCTTGGGGGACCCTCAATAGCTACTTATACTGAAATGTTTACAGAATTTTTGGCAAAACTGTAGAAACCAAACAAAGCATAGTGAGAAAGAATTCTGATGACTAAATAGTTTTAAAAACACAAAAGAGTTTATATTTCACTTAATATTTGACACACAAGAGGCCACATTAACATAAACACACTATATCTTCAGAGTACTTTAACTGCAGTTTTGGACCTTGGATATGGCAAATATTCATATAAGATGTATACACAATTTGTTTTGTAATTTATTTTTTGTTCTTACAAATTATACCATGATAAAACAATAAAAATTACTCAAGTGAAATATTTCTCTTTAACATTTTATAAGTTAATCAAACGCATTCCACAACAGACTTCTGTTGTTGTTTAAATAGGGAGTTTTCATGATTTTAGTATTACAGAAATTTAAGCTGAGACTACACTTAGGACTAACTTCAGAATATTACAAAAGATTGGGAGTTAAAAAAAAAACAACAAAAAAACCAACCCATGCAGGGCTGCTGGACAGTAGTAGTAATCAGATGCTTTCACTGCCATAAGTCTTCAGTGCGGCCAAACTTAAAAACCAGTCCTCTGTGAATAAAAGAAGAAACACTACATGACTAGCTAAGATTGGGAAAAGAAGGAACATACGAGATTTAGAATCATGGGAAACTACTAACAATGAATAGTTGATGAGTCATATGAACAAAACTATGAGATGTATCAGAACAGAAATTGATCATTCTAAGGCAGTAAATTCTTCCATTCTGCTCAGCTGTGCTATTTATCACTGGATTCCCCACACCCTTACCTATGAATATTGGAGACACATGTCACTCTTAAAAACTCAACCAATGCTTAGTATACAACCACTATATGCCTGATTTTATCAAATTCATTCCACAAACCTTTTTTGGTGTTGAGGTGCTAGATGCTAGGGCTATAAAGATAGTAAGACAGTCCTTGCCCTCAAGTAGCTCCCATTCTTAATGACACAATGTGGTAAGTATTCAGAGGAAAAACAGGTATACATACCAAATGTTAAATGAGCACAGAAACACATAGAATTCACTCTGCCTAAATGTGTTAGAAAAGGATTTACAGAGGAGGTAATATTAGACAACCTTTGAAGGGTAAGCAGGAGTCCGAATGGGAGGCTGGTAGGTACAGGGAGCTAAGAAGATGAAGAAGATGTTTCAGGGAGAGGAAACAGTGTATCAAAAGAGAAAGAAAAATAAAAGACCATGGGACCTCAGGAAAAGCCCAGATCAATGTGTCAGGAATATGCCCTCACGTAGGGTTTAGGTGGGGAAGTATCCACAGTTGTCCTCAAGGCTTCAGTTTAAGAGGAGCAAGAGAGTAATTATATGCAAGAGAAGATATAAATAGGTAGATAGAGACACAGATATAGAGATGGAGATAGATACAGATATATCTGAGGTGTAGTAGAACAGGGCACAGTCCAATATGGCTATAGTTTAAGAGACAAGGAGGACAGGGAATGGAGGTGGCTGAGACCTGGCAAGCCAATGGACCAGGGTGGCAAACTGGGGGACCTGAGGTGCTTAAATGAGCCAAGAAGACAGGTACCAGCCTGTATGCTCTACTAATGGGGACAACTGGGAAATCAGTCCCAGACAACAAATGAAATGGGACTATGAGGAGATGCAGCCCCTATTAAAAAGGGACAACTATCCAGCTCCAGCTGACTGTTGCTGTGTGGGTCCCAGGGTTGTCAGATCTTCCAGTTTTTCAAGAAAAGCCAAAATTTCAGATTTTAATGTAATGTCAGCTCAATGAAGCAGAAAAATATTGTATAGGCTAAATAAAACAGAACTGTGGGCAGAATTTGGCTGGATGGCTACTAGTGGTGATCTCTTCATAGACCGCTCTGATTACTGAAAAATGGAAAATTAAGATGGAAAATAAAAGGACTGTAGCTGTATTTTAGAAGAAAAAGAAGGAAAATTAACAAAAAAAAATTGGGTGTAAGGGCAGAACCAGCTAGGGATGTGAACGGCTCAGGAAGGGAAGACTGACCCATGGAAATGCACAAAAAGAGAACAGGTTTAAGACAATTCAGATGCAGATTCAACAGGGCTTGGATGTGAGGGTTAAGTGCGTGCAAGGGAGAAACTGAAGACATTTCATTCAGTGGCAGGTGCTGGTTTTCATTTCGTTTTCCCATCTGTTTTCCAATTGTTGGTGTGTACTCAAGCTTAAGTCCCCAATCACAATAATCAATTTAAAACAGGTTTCATAGGCCTTTATAAAGGTAAACACTGAATGTTTTTGATGACAACAAAAATGCACTCGGAAGTCAGCTATAGTCGCTCTTGGAAATATATTAATTTCTCTTTATAAAGGATTTCATAAACCTCCAAAAGATGATTTGATCCCTGCTCTTCTAATTAATATCAGACCTACTGTTGCAAAAAAGAAAAACCCAAGTTGGTTATTAGGGGCCTCTCTTTCCAGGTAGTTTAAGAGACATGGTAACTGCAGAACACTAGTTAACAGATGTAAACTGTGAACTAAAGTTTCTTGGGCAAGAGCCAGTCCCTCCTAAAATGTCAGATGGTCACCTGGGTACTGACATCTGTTTCTGATTTCTGAAATAAGCTGTTGCGAGTATTGTTGTTACATCACAATGGTAGGCAATCTGCTACAATTATTCTGACAGCGGTGTCCACTAGCTGAATTCAATTTTAATTTGCTTAGAGTATTTTCACAAAATCGATTGGTTTTTAGACTTAACAGGTACAACAGTAACAAATAAGAAATTAACCAACCATGTTGCTTATAAAAGTAATTTATTACAACTAATTTGAGGTGGTAACAAGTCAACAATCGGTTTCCAAAGTTTTGTGCACTGTGGCAACTACTGAATGAACTTAATGTGCTTCCGCCCTCCTTGGAAGAAAGAAAATTTTCCCACAAATCCTCTCAATCTTGTGTTCCTCTCTGCAGTGACAGTAACTTCTCTGCCAAAAGCAGCATCTCAAGGTGGAACTTTATCATGCATCTTTATCAGAGGGAATAATGATTCACATGAAGAAGGCTGCTGCTTGCCCCGCCCTGGCTGGTTCTCAGTAAACTCCTCGACACCACCCCATCCTGATGCCTTTCTCACCCTCACCCCTAGCCCTGTCACACTACCTTCGCTTGTGGGGTGCTGAGTCCCCTGACACAGCTAACACTGTGGAGACAGTGGAGCTCACTACTGGTCCTTTAAAGATGCTCGAGCCCCAGCACTGCAGCTTGGAAGGAAAAAAAAAATCCTAAACACCAACACTGTCCCTCTCATTGGCAGATGCTACATTACCCTACAAAATAACAAACTCACCCAAATGTTGTTTCCTGAGTTGGAGGGTGGGGTTTACTCATTTTGTATTTTTCAGGTACAGTGCTACATTCTTTTTTTTTTTTTTTTTTAAAGTGGGAGGGAAACAGAACTAACATTAAAAAACTGGTTGAAGACTCAGCAAAGGAAGATAATGTCAATTGAATTCATCCCAAATTTCAAATTTCATCATCGCAGTAGCTAGAGCCTGAATCCTCGAGTCACAAGCCAGAATTTTAGCCACATGATTGGAAATAAGTCACCCAACTTCTCTGTAACTGCTTTCTTACATATACAATGGGGATAATAATAGAGCCACCTTCAGAGTCGTTATGGGGATTAACTGAGAGCTTTCATGTGAAGCACCAAGAATTGTGGCTTGCACATAATAACTGCTCAATAAATTTTGGTCATTATTATTTTCTGCATAAAATCAATGCCTTAAAAAATTCTTTTTAACTCTAGGTTTTCTCCACCAGTTTCAGGACACAAGATATGACCCAAAGAGGCTGTGTATCTTGCCTCATCCAAGTTCACATTTTTCTTTTCCCCAAATGGATTTTATAAAATTGCAAAAATGCCTGGTGGTGAAATGGAGTAAGTGTGAATAACAACTACTGACTATGACTGAAGTGCAACTATTAGCATTTCATGAGTAGTTCAAGGAGATATGGGGCTTCTATTTCCTTTCAAGAGGTGGGTTGGAAAGGATAGGGGAAGAAAAGTCCTAGAATATACAGAAGTTTGTAAAAATCTTTTTTTGGATTAGACACTTCTCTGAAAATCTGTTCCCAGAAATAAGCAGAAACACGATGTCTTGCATACAGAAATGGCTGGTGGATCCCTGTCATCAGAAGCCTACCCCTGGAATGGAGGTTAAGAACTCCTCATACAGAAGATAAAGAGAAGTTTGGTATTTGTTTTTTTCTGGTGGTGGGGGTGGGTGGGAGCTGGGAGGTAGAAGAGATAAGGGAAAATGCAGGCCCTAAATGTCCAGGAAAGAATAAACACTAGAGATGATGGATAAAAGTATTAAGGTTTTTAGGGATTTTATTAATATTTTAATAAGTCATTGCATCAGAAGGATAAAAAATATTAGGGCTTTTCCTCTACACCTCAAATCTCATGCACAAATTCTAATGACAATAAGGACAGAAAGACCTATAAAATGCACCCAGAAACAAAATTTTAATGAGAAATGGTGTTGAGCTGGTTTTCATTAAAAACAACTGTTAGAGATACAGATTTAAAATGAACATTGTTAGTGTTATGTAACTAAATCTACACTAATCACAGTTCTTCATTAAAGGGGAGGTGGTGACAGTTTTTAAAAACAATGTATGTTCCCAGGGTTGGCAGCAAACCAAACTCATGGATTAAAAATATCTCTCATTCTTCATATTTTATGACAATAGCATGAAGGAGGAGCATTAGATAGGGTGAATTAAGCAAAAAAAAAAAAAAAAAAAAAGCAAATGACATAAAAGAAACTATTACAAAAAAAATTTTTTTAAAGTTAGGATGAGGAATACAAAACAAACTTACCCAAAAAAGATGAAGGCATTTTGGAAAAACACAGCAATTCCAGGGTATACAATGGCTTTTTCTGTAAAAATAATGGTAATATTTAGAGGTTTATCATCTTAAAACATTTAGTTTCTGATATATTGGTGACTATCTGTTTTCCTGCCTAACATAACTGATTTTCTTTGGTTCATGACATAACACATAGGACAGAGTCCGGTTTTGTAAATGACACCTCCCTTCATTCATTTAACAACTTTTTTTTTTTTTTTTTTTTTTTTTTTTTTTTTTTTTTTTTTTTTTTTTTTTTTTTGGTCTTCACAGAGCTAGACAATATAGAGAATAAATAAGAGGGACAAACAGGAGAGGTACAGGAAGTGCAGCAAATGGTGAATTCTAAAAAAGTGGACAGGAAGACCTCACGAGAAGGTGACACTGGGGTAAGGACAGGAAGGAAGTGTGAGCAGGGGCCACGCAGAAGAACAGCAAGTGCAAAAGCCCCGAGGTGGGAACACGCTGGTACATTAGGAGTCGTCACGTGGGCAACAGGGAGAAAGCAGGAGAAAGGCCAGAGGAATACGAGGGACAAGCTGGGGGGTAAAGACGCTACAGAGCCAGGCAGTGAAGGAGAGGGCTTTGGTTTCTACTCTGAGCGAGATGAGAAGACACCAGCGGTTTTGAGGGGAAAAGTGACATAAGATGACCTATTTTAACAGGATCCTGCTGGCTGCTGTGCTGAGAGTAGACTAAAGAGGGCAAGAGGAAAAACTGAGTTCAGGGAGGAGGCTATTTCAGGAAATCAGGCAAGAGACAGCGATGGACTGAACCAGGGTGGGAGACAGTAAAAAGTGGTTGGATTCCAGGTATGTTTTAACAGCAGGGTCAACAAGATTTGCTGACGGACCAGAGGTGGAGCATGAGAGAAAGAGAGGTGTCATCTTCGACAGGCCATAACCACCCTGTTTTGGGCCTAAACAACTGGAAGGATAAAGGAGCCATTACCTGAGATGGGCAAGACTGCCAAAGGAACAGTTTCTTCTGATTTGATCCTGGACTAAAGTGGAAATTCTCACAAATTTCTCTACCAGCTGTCAATGATAACTCACTGATTGACAAACCAAGGCATGATGACTAAATGAACTGTCAGCTTTTTCTCAGAATAGTTTTAAATTAATCTGGTGTTCATCGTAACTTCTCATTTGTATAGGCCTTCACTACTAGAAGGCCACATTAAATAGCACATTGAATAATTACTAACACTAGAATGGCTCATAAAGATCCTGTAGAAAAGCATCTTTATAAAATCACAGATCTGCTGCTCATGATCTCAAAGCATAACTTGGCTCCAAAAGCCTTTTGGAAAAATAACTTAAAATTCTATGAGCTCAACACATTCTTACAAAAAGGGGCTCTGTATTAATAGTTGTATCTGAGAAAAAAGAATTATCAATAATTTTATTTTCTTCTTTGAGATCTTTTATAGTCTCAGTTTTTCACAATGAATAAGTATTATGCAATTCGAATGATAAAAATGTATTATTTGTTTTTAAAATGGTGTAAAAGATTTTGTAGCAGCAAGAGAACTACTAATGATATGTTAAATGCAAATAAAACTGAGCTCAAAATTGTATTTATGATTATAACTACATAAAAAACAGAAGAGACCAAAGGAAATATACCAAATATTTAAGAGCACTAAGATTATTATAGTTTCTCTTATGTTTCTTTCTATTCTACATTTTTGGTAACACAGTTTGATAATACATAAACAAAAGGAAAATATATAAAATTTTTAAATACCTATCCTTCCTCTCTGTAAGATTTAAGTGGTTTAAAAAAAAATTAGCAAACTTATGATTTTAATACAAGAATTACATTTAACTCAAAGGGTTAAAATATGAGCTAAGTTAGATCTCTGCTGATCCAATTTTGCAAATCATTAATACTGTCTTTTTATTATATTTACATAGTCAGTTTTACCTGGAACATTAAGTGCTTTTTTTATATTTTTCTGGGGTCCTCAGGGCAAAGTTTTAACCAAGGATCTAAGAGCAGGACCTTTTCCTGAGCCTGCCTTAAACTGGCCTTATATAGCAAATGCACATTAAATGTTAATTTACTTTTCTATATAAAAGGTAATGATTTCATATTATCGGGGAGGCTTAGCTCAATAATTATCAATCCTGGGATGTTAGAGCTTTGCATGGATATTATTCATCAAGTCAAAACTTGTCCCATAGTTAGAGAATATATATGAAGGCTGTCCGGAAAAAGTCCAGCCATAAATGCCTCCATTTTTCATATTACATGGCTGGATACTCTCCGGACATCCCTCATATATACTGCTTTTGAGGTTTTTGGAAGCAAGAGAGCAAAGTTTGGAGCTGTGTTCCATTCCTTCCAGGCCCTGGATTAGAAGAAAAAATATAGAAGGGATACTAAAAATATACTAAATAAAACAAAACACTGATGGGAGAGGGGAGCTCCCAGATATAAATGCATTGCTAGTAGCTGGCCTCTCTATATGAAAAAAGCTTTATTATAAAATAACCAACTTTACTGTATGATTTCAGTAAAATGTAAACTGCTTTCTCTTACCTTTAGCAACATAACCTCCAAAGAGAATCCACATAGATGCAATCAGAGAGCCAAAGGCCAACATGAAACCAATGAACAGCCAAATGCGAGCACCTTAAAAGAAATAACATTTTACCAGAATTGTTTCTCATATGGCAGAAGTCAGTTCAATTATTTTTCCAAAAAGAAAAAAAAGAAACCAAACAGAAAAAAATATGTATTTGCCATGAAAGTCTAAAATAAGAACAGTAGAAGATGTGTTGAGTATCTTTCAACAGTGAAGACACTGGCCTTTTTCTTGTTGGCTGGTCGGTGTATTTTAAGTGCCTATATTTACTTTCCCTAAATATGTACACCAAGAAAAACTTTCCTCAACTGTCCAATAAAAATTTCACAAAGTATGTTGCACCATATTTAGAGGCACATTCTTCATATACTTTTAGAAATTGTGCTCCAAAATTTAAAGTTCTCCAAGAGAACTTCCAAACAAAAACACAGGAGTAATTAACCAAAAATTCATATTCAGTGACATAGGACTCTAAACACTGGTATATTTCACTTTCAGGGAAATCAGGCAGCAAAATAAATTCCAATTCATTGTGGCCAGCACTTCTCAGGAAAGCTGCATTAAAATTATGTTAATAGAGGAAGACAATCAACATTTAAATAATATTTACGATAATTTGCTATAAAATAAATGGTGTCATTAGACTGACTAAAATGAAGTCTGAGGGGAGTTTCTGTATTTAATTAGCACAAACAAATTTTAATAAAAACACTGCTCTGTTCAATAAAGCACAGCACATAGAATGCTATATAGAGTTCTGCGTATCTAAAACATAGAACAATATTTATGAAATAATAAGCTAGTATTACTCACAAATGTGATAGTAAGACAATTACAAACTGAGCCCCAAAGCTATGCCAGCTAACAAATTTTATTTAGGGATGTGATGGCCATACTGTAGTCCTAGCTCTAACTATTACTATCTTACTATTATCTACACTAATGGCTGACATTTACCTATTCCTTTAAAGTTTACAGGTTATGGTAGATCAGCATTTCTGTAATTCTTCTACCTAAGTTCATCTGTGAAGAGGGTGAACCAAGGAGAGTCTGAAAACTGACCAGAGCTGACTAGTGCAGTGTCTCCTGTTTTCATAAAAAAAAAAAAAAAAAAAAAAAGTCACTTGAAATCTGCCTATATCCAAGTTTATTCAATATCCAAGTAAATGCAGTATTTTGGGTTTACCATTTAACAAATTATCTGTCCACTCAAATCTTTGAGTAAACTGGACTCTAGGAAGCTGTGCCACGTGTGTCCTGTATCTTGCCTACTTCAGGTATACGACAATGGGGTCCAGGGGACATGAATTTCTCAGCTGAGAAAGAAGGGCCTGGGTGAACCTAAGCACTGAATTTGATTATTATATTAAGTTTTGCAAGATGAAAAGAGTTCTAAGAGGTTGGCTGCACAACAGTGTGAATGTATTTAACACTACTGAACTGTACATTTAAAAATTATTAAGACGGTACATTTTATGTTGTGTATTTTAAAACACACACACAAAAACAATTCTAAACTATTTCAAAATGTTAATTCAATCAAATAAGGTTGAAAAAAGGGGAGAAAATAATTTATATGGTAGGGCTGAAAGTGTTGTAAGTTCTATTTTGCATATATTAATTATATACTGTTTTTTTCCTGTATACTGTAATATTTACATCTCCATATTACTGCATAAGGTTATAGGCTCAAAACTGTGTATTTGTACTATAAAGCCAACTTTGACCAAATGCAACTTTTACCTTATACCTGGGAACTTATAACCTCTGTTCTATATATACCTCTATCCTACCCCTGAGCTGAAGGAGTTAGACAAGTGGCCTTTCCATGTATATTCTAATTTTAAGGATGCACAATACTATATTGTTTGCACCAATTTACCTGTTTGACCCAGGCAACCTTCACTGTAACTATCACCTCGGACTTGTCCATTCGATACTGCATTAATCCTGTATGAATAAAATAAAACAAAGAAATCAGGGTCTCTGACTCCAAGAGACTATCTATGACATCAAAATACCAAACACAATAAGCTAGAGTTCCTCAAATTTAAGGTGAGGTCTCATGAGTACTGGGTAATGGGTGCATAGAACCTTAAACAAGCCCCTTCAACCAGATACCCTCCAAAGCAGGGCTGGGCAAGAGGTCGATTGTGGTGTACCGGTGGAACGCCAAGCAATTTTAGAGTGACTGCCTGAATAATAAAAGAGCTAGTGGACTGTGACACTTGGAGAAGTAGCCTTTGCCCTGAAAAAGTCTGCCCAGGCCGGTTCTGAAGCAGTGGTTACAGTCTAAAGCTCAGCAGAATCACTATCACCTGTGACCTCATTAGAAAGAAAATTCCCTGGCCCAACCCAAACCTGCTGAAGCAAGAAACTCTGGGTATGAGGCTCAGGAATCTGAGTTTTAACAAGTCCTTTAAGTAATTCTGCTGCTTCTTAAAATGTGAGAGTAAAATTCTCAAAACAGTCAATTACACCTCATTTAAAAAAATTCTCAAAATTATACCTGGCTAAGATTGGAACAATTTTTAGCTTGGTCCTATCTAGTTTTCCATTTGTACATATCAGACATACTCAACACAAAGAGATTCAAGTGGTAAAATTTTGTTTTTCCAATTCTTGATACATGTTCCAAACATGAAGTCTTTCATTGACTTCCAGATTTATCACTTTGAATCAGGCCTGGGCAGCCTTTCTCAGGGCAGGGCTACTACTTCTCTAAGTGTTGTGGCCCTCCAGGTACTTATTCAGGCAGTCACCCCAACATTGCTTGGCAGCCCACCAATGGACTGCAACTGACGTCTTGCCTAGCTCTGCTCTAAATTGAGATAGCCTTGCCTTCTTTAGAAGTATCCTTTAAAAATTCTTTTAAGTGTCATGGAAAAATATTCACAATATATCAAGTTAAAAAGTTAACACATTATATGAGGGCTGTCCGGAAAGTATCCAGCCATGCACTATGAAAAACAGAGACATTAACCATTCTCATAATATTGACAATGCCTGAATTTTTCCCCGACAGCTCTTGTATACATTTTACACACAGGTGAGGGCAGGGGCTGTGTCTATCTTGGCTCTTGTTTTTATTCTCAGTGCCTAGCACAGGGCTTGGGATGTGGTAGGTACTCAACAAATGTGTTGAATATCTGAACCCTAATTTTCTCATAGTAATATGAGGTCTTAATTTCTTCATTCAAATCTAAGTTTTAGAATGATGAAAATACTCAATTATTTTCAGTGATCTCTATAAGTTCATATGGTTAGAAAGTTAAATTTGGTACATAAAATAAATATATTTTAAAACAAGCTTCATATTTTTAAAAAATGCAGATATTTCTAGGTTAGTGGTTCTTAGCTCATTTTTCTTTGCTGAGCCACTTAAATAAACTTTGTAACTTTCTGTCAGACAGCCATGAGTCTGCTTTGTCAGTCTTCACTGTTAAGCACATTCTCAAACAATCTCTATTTGTTCCCTGGTATTACTAGTTAAATATAATCTCAAACTTACAAAAAAAAAAATCCAAGTATAGTTCAAATAAACTTTTTTCCTTAAACATTTGAAAGTTGCCAACATGAGATGCCCCATAACCCCAGAACTCATACTTCCTACAAACAAGACATACGAGTGTATGTATTTCCCACAAACAAGACAGGTCTACCGAACTACAATACAACCACCATCAAAATCAGGAAATGAACAATGATCCATTATCACCCTTTACCCTTCAGACCACATACCAGCTCCCCAGTTGTCCCAATAACGCTCTTAATAGCAAAAGGATCTGTCCAGACTCAGGAGTTACATTTTATTCCAATGTCTCTTTAGTCTCCTCGTCTGGAACAGTTCTTTAGTCTTCTTTGGCTTTTATCACCTTGACCCTTGCGAACTTGCCACCTTGCACTTATGTTGGCAGCACTGCACAAGTAACTCAGTAAGGTGTCCTAACCTCGGCAAGGTATGATGACAGCTCTGATGGCCATTACAGAAAAAGAGTTCCGGGAGTTCCCTGGCGGTATAGTGGCTTAAGGCTCCAGTGCTATCAGCGCTGCGGCCTGGGTTCAATTCCCATCTAGAGAGCTACCCACATACACAACAACAACAAAAAAAAAAAGAGTTCCAAAATTGCTTTGGAGCATGGGCTAGGCACTGGTGTGTCAGTGCATAGCTTCCCAAGGGGTGTACTTCGAAGGTGACTGTAGTATACTCGGCAATGAGGTATGATGCACTTTTTCTAGGATGAGTTTGGGAAATTAATTATCCAACCTCATATATCCCCATGATGAGTTCCTTCATCTCGTCTTTACTCAAAAATCCCCTTCTCTGGAGGTCTTCCTTGACTTAGTTTTAAAACTTCTACACCCCATGTTGCTATCTCCTATCTACCCTCCGTGTTTGGCTTGCTAGTGCTTATCATTATCTAACATGCTTTGTATTTATTTCTCTTTTGTTACTACCTGCCTCACTCATTAGAATATAAATTTCATAAAGGCATGGATTTTCCCATTTTATTCACTACTGTATTTCCTATTTCTAGAGCAGAGTCTGGGAATATAAAAGCTTAACAAATGTTTGTTGAATGAATAAACAAACAGAAAAAGTACATGGTTTCTGACCTAAAAATAAAGTTATAAACGTTAGCGGTACAGAAATAAAAGGATAGCTGACAGAGATAGAAACGGGAGAAGACAGGTGAAAGCAAGAACAGAAAAGAGAGCTGACGCTTTTCTTTAGAAGTCCTTCTCTACTATTTGACTTTTAAACCACGCCTAATATGTTAATTTAGTAACATTTCAAAAATGCAAGTCTACTCAACTATATGTAAAACATTTTTATTTGTGACAACCTATGTAATTAGTGTCACTAACAATGACACTTACATTAGGAAGGCTATGGTTGCTATAACACCACAAGCATGGTATGAATGGTTGAACTCTTCCATACTGGGGTAAATGACAGCTGCGTCTATGATAATCCACCAGCCTGTAAAAAACTAAAAGAAACAAACATAAAGAAGGGATACCAATGTGAAATTACAGTAATTTCATCTTACAGGCTACAAAAAAAGCAAGGTATCTAAATGAAACGATCCCTTCTCATGAATTTCAAAATTTGTGTAAATGGTCCATCAGTTTCTTATATATAATTTGCACATGGCTTAATACTTGTTTAAATATATTAGCTACCCTGATGGCAAATTAATATTTATTAATATAAACTTCTTTTCTAAGTATATACATCAATTATTATTTTATATTATTATAATAAAGTCTGTAATCTAATTTTGTGAACTTGAAATGAGCTACAATATCCCGTGACAGGAGAAAGGAAAAAAGTGATTTAGATTCCAACTGACAAAAGGAGTGGCCTGTAGCTTATATATTATAAGCCACCGCAAAGATACAGTTGTTGAAAAGTAAAAATAAAATATTCAATATAATATAGGGAATAATTATTGTTGGGAGGATTTTAGCTATCCTCTTGTTGCTGTGAAATAAGAAATGGCTGCAGTGCTGTTTTTCCTCTTGATTAATTACAGTGAAGTCTACAGATGGGTTCAGGTGTGATGCTAAATTCAATTTAAACACCAAATTATAATTTATCTTAATTGAATTTGGTTCTGGATATTATCAAGGGTAAATATACAATGAAAACAACATTGAAATTTCACAAGGGTTTTTTCTGAGCAGAAACTTACAGTAAGATATTAACCAATTCTGACAAGTAGCTTAGAAGGCTTTGAAAGTAACCCCTTTCCCTACCCCCACTCCTAACCCTGACCCAAATAGCTCTGGAAATGCAACCTTCTGACAATTACTTAAAAATAACTATTTTAGGGAGTTCCCTGATGGTGTAGTGGATTAAGGCTTTGGCATTGGTGCTGTCAGTGCTGCGGCCTGGGTTCGATTCCCAGCCAGGGAGCTACCCACATACCAAAAAGCAAAAAACAAAAAACAAAAACAAAACAAACAAACAAAAAAAAAACAAAAAAAAAAAAACAAAAAATAACTATTTTAGGCCAATCAAATTATACTTGTGAGGTTATAGACAGATCCACTCTGTTAATGATATTTTTACTGGCTTGCACAAGTACCCTCACTTTTTTTTAACCCTTAGCTCAATGTATTCAAGATACTTATTTTCTTCTTAAATTCAATTTTTTTTTTGATGTTATAAAAGCAGACTTCTACAGTAATTTTATATTTATAAGTCCTTTAGGCCATTACTTTGGAAAAATTTTGGATTAATAAGTGTTTTTTATTATTAAGTTACTTCTAAACATTATATTTTAATGAGTTTCCTGGTTGTTTTTTAAGTGAGATTGAGAAAGTTATCTCTGGCTTATGGAGAAATGTAATGATATCTGTGGAAAGGTTTTGAGCTGATTGTTTCTTAAAACACTTCGTGGTAACTTAATTTACTTGTTAAGAGGCATAATCCATATAATGAATAAATGTATAAAATACACTGCCTTATTATACCATTTTTAACATGCATTTAAATAAAAAGTCAATCTACTAATCAAATTTCAAATTGTAATTCCAACTAAGAGTTGGAATGAAACAAATAACCTCCCCTCACACACAAAATATCAATAAATTTAGTGGTCAATAAAATAAATTTAGTGGTCAAAGATAAAATAAATAGTACATATTTTACAACATCATAGAGAATTCAAAACATAAAAGTAAACACAACCACATAATGAAGGCCCACATTATCAATGACACTTACTAGAACACCAGCAGCAATGGAAGCAATAGTATTGCGTTTTTCCCCCCAATCAATACATTCTGAGCACCTCAAGCCTTCTAGAAATCCAGACATTTTCTCAGGTCACTAGAAAAAACAAACAAACAAACAATTAAATAAAGTACTTCTATTTATTTCTTTCAAACCTATCTTCTTAGAAAATATTTAATAGTTCAGGACTTATTTAAGGAAAGTGAAGCTACAAATACAGTTGACCTTTGAATGATGAGGGGGCGTAGGAGCACCCAACCCCCATGCAGTGGAAAATCCCTATGTTTGACTCCCCCCAAACTTAACTACAATCCCTCGGTATCTGCGGGGGCAGAGACCAAAATCCCTTACACAAAATGGTGTAGAACAATGCATACAATCCCCTTCCCATCTGGGTATTCTGGGGATGGGAAACCAGGAGATGCTAAGTGCAGGTATATGGAAGGCTAACTATACATTTATTGAAAAAAAAAAATCCACATACAAGTGGACCCATGCAGTTTAAACCTGTGTTGTTCAAAGGTGAACTGTACTTTAGTTTTGGTACATACGCTTCTTCAGAGTATTTGACTTAGCTTTCAATAAATTTCAACATTATAACTTTGGAAAACAAAATTTGGATTCATTTGGTATTTTTCTTCATTTAAAAGATGGTTTTGGCTTGCAGTTATAGTCAGTCAGTCCTGGAATGTAACGCACAGCATGATGGCTATGGTGAGTAATCCTGTACCGTAAATTTGAAAGTTGCTAAGAGTAGAGCTTGAAAGTTCTCATCTCAAGAAAAAAATTGTGACTATGTGTGGTGATGAATGTTAACCAGACTTATTGTGGTGACCATTTCACAATATATGTGTAAGCATATCTGATCATTATGATGTATACCATAAATTAATATAATACTGTCAATTATAACTCAAAAAAAAAGGAAGTGGTTTTGTATATTTAAGTATATGAACAAAGGTGGATATCCAAATATTTAAAAATTTTATAATGATTAATTCCAAACTAAGCTATTATATGATTTTGATATTTACAGTCCAGGAGCACTAACACAGTAGAAAGACAAATGATAAACTTTGGCTCTAAGTTAAATTATGCTATCAGATGAAAAATATTTCTTAGGAATTTACACATTTTATTAGCGAATATGTGTTTCTTCACACTCAGATTAAGAAATTAAACACTACACTGCAGGTCTGTCTTCTACCCACATCACTTCCTTTCATTTCATTATTTTCTTCTCCGAGCTTGGCTTTTGGTATCATTTCTACAGTAACACCCCTTTCATTTTAATATCTCTATCTCTGATAACAGATGTTTTCCAGGCTAAAAAGGTACAAACTGAAATTAATATTAATTCAGACAAAAAAATCCACTCATAAATTACCACAGCAGACCTAAAATGTCTTAAATTACACAAAACATTCCTCCGAGCTGAGCTGTACAGACCTGGCTTTGAGACACAGCCTTATTATGTTTCAAAAAAGTCAGAATTACGTATAACGTGCTAATAATCAAGAAACACCACAACTCCTACAGCGAATCCGAACCCGTCCATTAAGTTACTCTGTAGCCAGCAATCAGGAGCGTCCAAAAACATATCCTAAAAAACAGCAATGAACCCAGTCGTAACCTTCCCTTTAAAATAAATATTTAAAAACTATGATTATAACCAGTGCTAATGTGCCCTTAATACAAGTTTAGCTTTGAAAATTCACTCGTTTTATGTGTTACTTTCGGTTCCTCCCAATGACCCCGCCCTGAATCCATTTTCTTTCACTTTATTTCTGGCACACTCATGCCCAAACTGTTGTCCTCCAGACTCTGGGAATTCTAAGTGTAGAGTGGACTGAGATTTGGACGATCTAGGAACTAGTTCTAGCTCGGCCACCGCCCTCGTCATGTGAACCAGCCGGGTCTCAGTTTCTCTAGCTCTAAAGTGGGGGGCAAGGTGATTTTCAGGGATCCTGTGAGTTCTGGGGAGGGGCGAGGTCCGGCCGGCTGGCGGAGTCCAGACGCGGTCGCCCTCTCCCGCCGCCGGCCGGACACAGGTCAGGAGGAAGTGGCCAGGAAGGGTCCGGCGAGGCGCAGCTCAGTCTGCAGCTTCTCAGAGGTTGGAAGCAACCACCCAGTCAGCATCAGCCAGGCAGTCCCAGGTCCGGGCATTATCCCGCCTGCGGCGGTTCCTCCCCTTCCCCCACTCCCGCCTGGCACTTACGTCCAGCCCCGCCCGTTCAGTCGGTCCGGAGCCGGGTGTCGCGCCGCGCGGGTCCACCTCACTTTCCCAGTTTCACCCAAAAAAACAAAACAGCCACAGGCCGCTGTATACCCGGATGGAGCAGCACCGCCCCCGGAGCTCGGTCGTGCAGGCGGAGACGGGGACGGAGGGAGGGGCGCCGGATAGGGAGGAGAAAGAGCGGTGGGAGGGCCAGAGGGAGCCATGCTTACAGAGCCCCAGTCTCTGCGCCTGCCCTGGGCGCCAGCTTCACGGGCTTTTCCTTTGCGCCGAGTTCGCATCTGGAAGTCGGAAGAGGTAGTTTGAGCACATCTTTCAAGGGTGTGTGTGAGAAGTCGCTCTTTGTCCTAAGGTTTTGGAGGAAGGCGTCTGTTGGGCCTTTGTATCCGTCTTGAGTGAGGTGGTAAGTTTTCTAGGGTCGGTCTCGCAGTTATCTCAGATGTGGGTGGCAGAAGTGCACGGTCCCGCGTGGTGCAAAAAGGTGGGTGCAGGTTCGCGGCTCCACTGTACCAATCGTGGTTTTTAAGTCTTGTTTGTTTTCTCAGAGCCTGGCCCCGCCCTCGCCGTAGCTCCGCCTCCAAGAGGAGCTATTTAAGTGTAAAATTTTGTGAATTTAACTTTGTGAATATTGTGACCCTGTTTTCTAAGTCACTCCCGGGGGATGGGGACGTCCTGGTTCAGCGTGCGGGGTGTACTGTGCGTCCCCAGTCCCAGCGCCGTGACCCATTTATGGGATTTGACCTTTTTTCCCCATTGCTTTAAGGCAGTTTCTTAGCCTAGGCACTACTGACATTTTGGGCCAAATAATTCTCATTATGGGAGGCTGTCCTGTGCACTATGTTTATCTGCATCCCCGGCCCTACTCGATGCCAGTGTCATTCCCTCAGTTGTGACAACCAAAAATGTCTGCAGACTGCCAAATATCACCCTCTCTGCGAAAATTCGTCCCGGTAAGGACCGCTCTTTATGAGATAATCGGGGTTTTGGGAAGTGACCCTTTTCAAAAGCCGGAAGCAACAATGTCTTACCCACATCTGTTAAAATAACATTAAAATAACGACTTGTGGCCGGCTTGCCCCTCTTCCAGAAGCTCCCAGTCCGTTTCCAGCTTCTCCAGTCTGTGGTCCAGGAGTTGGAGCTGGCCTCATTCCAGAAGGCGCCACCAGCAGTCTTAACTCGTGGAGCGGGTCGCGATCCCTCAGCAAGTCCTGCTTTTGGGGAAGGTCGTATTACAGAAGGGCCTACGCTCAGGGGCGATAATACTAAGGCTTAACCTTATGGTATACCCGAGAGAATACAATACCTATGTAATTGGAGGGAGAGATCCAGTTAGAGGTTGCAAAACAGAATCCCATTTCACTTAAGTAAAAATGGTGGGTAGGTAGGTCATTGTCGTTAAGAGAAGCACAACCGTTCACCTTTAAATGTAGGAGACTGTATCTGATAAGCTAGGGAACCAAAGTTGTTGTGTCTTTTAATTTCTTTGATTTTCTTTGATGCATGAAATCTCTGTAACTTTGGATTTGGAGGAACATCAACTGACTAGTAGACAAAAGCGTACAGTACAATCTATAGCCTATTTTTAAATGGACATCATTCTTACTCCTAAGGATTAAAGATTAATTGTGACTATTAAATGGCTCAGGGTGGAGGAATCTCATGCGGGCAATTCTTAATGGAACCTTTTTAATGCCTACTAATGACTTAACATTAGTTTACCAGCTCTGGGCAGCTTTTAACAGATCTTGCCTTCAGCTTTTAATAAGTTTACTAATGACTGTGGGAAGATTGGTATTAACTTTGTTTTCTGGCTCCAGCCTTTTTACATTTACTTGCATTAACGATTGTCAGGTATTTTATAAACATAAATGAGCATTTTCATTTTGTTATTACAACAAAGTACATGCTTAATTTGTTAGTATTAGCCTTTTTGGAATAAACTGTAGAATTAAATGTTTTTGTTTTTGTCCTTTGTAGGTAAAATGGAACTGTTAGAAATAGCAAAAGCCAGTGCAGCTAAATCCCTAGGAATACCCTACCTTGACTTGCCAGCTAGTCTCAGAACTGTTCCTGTAGCTAAAAGAAGAAACTGTGGAACAGCTGTACCAAATACTGTAAAATTTGAGGTAAGCCAGATTTATCCAGACAAAACCTCCAGAAAGACTGCCAGAAAGATCTGGTTAGCTATCTTTTATTTGAGTTACCTTAGACTGTTCTTCTCAGAAAGTCTACTAAATATAATTGCTAAAGTCCAATAGCAGATCTGAAAATACTGCATGCGATCTGATTCATGTAAATGGGACAGTATTCATTATTGGTGACTAACCATCCCAGATTGGGACTGTCCCTGAAAGTCTTATGTTCCAACAAACCCTTCCTAGGCAAAAAAAGGCCTGGTTTTCAACAATGAGTACCAAAGATTGGAGGTGGGGGAAGAAATACAAAACCTACATTATGGCCCCTGAAAAAAAGAGGCTGAAGACAACACCATTTTTAATGACAATATGGTGATTGTCTGACTTCTGTTAACAATCAGTATTGGCAACCATGATTTGTAATTCGCAGTAATGGATTCATTGTAGCATTCTTTCAGAGCAACTTAAGTCCTAATCACTAGTGTTAATTCAATTAACTGTTGTACTTTGTATGGAGATAGTGCATTTAATTTTAACTTGTGAATATTGTTACCATGTTTTCTAAGACTTCAGATAATGAAAATGAGAGTGAATACAATACCAATGCCAGCATGACCCAGATAATACCAAAAAAGAAGACTAAACGGCTATGTTATTTTAATAACAGATGGAAGAGCACATACAACTGGATTAGGAAGGTAAATAATCCGAACAGAGCATACTGCACAGTATGCAGAAAAGAATTTGGGGTTGGGCATGGTGGAGAACGGGATGTGAAAACACACATGGAGACTGAATCCCACAAGTCTGGGATGAGACAAGCAAGTACTTTTGAATCAATTCAGAGTGTTTCTGTCTCTCCAGAAGACACCAATGCTCAATCAAAAATAGCAGCTGCTGAATTAGCTTGGGCATACCACACAAATGAACATGCATTATCATATCGCTCCCTTGATTGCTCTATGAAACTGAGTAAAGTTACATTTTCTGATTCAGAGGTTGCAACTAAGATGTCCTGTGGACGAACAAAAGGGGAAATTTTGATTACAGATGTGTTGGCCCCTTACAGTGTAGAGCTGATTCTGTCAGACCTTACCAATGATCATGCTTTCTACAGTATAACAAGTGATGTGTTCAATCATGGCAATAAAAAAGTGTTCCCCCTAGCTCTTAGGTACTTTGATTTGAAAAATGGAGTTTCAAATCGTCTTCTTGATTTCTCTGAAGATTTTAATGAAACCCCAGAAAACATAAAACAGAAGATCGTTGATACCTTGTCCAAATATAAACTAGATTTTGCTCGCCTGTCTGCATATTCAGCAGATAGTGCAGATTTAAATTTCAGCAAATTCCATTCAGTCTATAAATTTCTTACCAAAGAAAATGAAAAGATCTTACCTGCTAAATGTCCTGCACACCTTGTACACAAGACTGCTAAAAAGGGGTGTGATTTGCTTTCCTGTGACATTGAGGCTTTCATAATGAAAGTTTTTGGTTACTTTTCAGTTTCCTCAAAACAAGCAGAAGCACTTAATGAAATTTTTGATTTTATAGAAATGGAAGGAGATAAACTCCTTAGACATATGCCTACAAGATGGCTATCATTGTTGCCAGCCATAGAAAAGATGTTAAAATGTTGGCCTGCCCTAAAATACTATTTTCAAAGTGTGGGAAAAGAAGAATGTCCTTCTCTAATTTGGAAATACATTGAGGATGAGAATGGAGACAATGATTACAGTACAACAGAAATTTATATGCTGTTTCTCCAGAACTGCTTGGTGATCTTTGAAGAGGCCATAAGGAGCCTAGAAAAAATTAAACTGTCTGCACCTGAGTTATTTGATGTTATGTGTAAGTTGAGACAAAAACTCATACAGCGAAAAAATGACTCATTTTTTGGAAAGAAGACTGCTTTAGAACTGAAAAAAATGTCACCAGAAAAAGGCACTCAAGTTAAACAGGACTTTCTCAATTTCTTTACTAGAACTATAGCTTTTTTGGAATCCAGTTTTGATTTCACAAGTTCAAATTATCTCTCTGCTTTAAAACCATTTTCCCTGAGAAAAAAAGGTTTAACTTACAGTGACATCCAGTGTGCTTCAGAATGTTTAAAAATGATGGATGTTTTAGACATGGATAACCTCTATGATGAATTTATAGAGGCAAAGGACCTGATTGACAAACAACTGGTCTACCAGAACAAGCCTGTAGATAAAAAATGGATGGACATCTTTGGAGAGCTGGAAATGAATTCCTACAAGTGTAAAAACCTGCTATTGCTAGTAAGCAAAATTCTAAGTATTCCATGCTCTAATGTTTTTGTTGAGAGGATATTTAGATTGATGTCATCATACTGGACCGATACCAGGAGTCAGTGTAATATGGGCTTGATAAGAGCACAGCTGCAAGTCAAAGAGAACTTTACATTTGATTGTGTTCAATTTTACCACTACATAAAAGAAAAGAAGGATGTCCTAAAGGCTGCACACAGTTCAGAGAAGTATTATAGGAAAAGAAAACATAAAGAGCAAAACTCCTCTACTGTATCATGAGACTGGAAGAAACATGCCATTGTTATTTTTTACTAAATATAAGCAATGTCTGTTTAGTTAATCCTCTTGTATTTATCTTCTTTTGAAGTCTTACACTTTTACGTCTTAAGAATATAGACTAGTGTAGCTTACAAAATTTAAATATTCAGTAGTTTGTTAGAAGTTAACCTCTGTATCAGAGGACAGAAATACATAAAAAGTTATATATTTCTCGTACATTATTTGTTTAGTCTACTATTACCATTACTAATTGTCAGTGTTAACTAGTCAATCCTACTTTGTTTAAATAATAGCATTTACATAACTGAAAGATGAATAACATTTTCAAGTATATAAACACCTCTCTTATAAACACCTGTCTTTCATATTTTTATGTAACACTTGTTTATAATTATGTTATGGTGTGTGCTTTTGTTTTTTTGGTTGGTTATGGCTGTGTCCCAGATTGGCTCTCCCTACAATTAGTCCTTTTATCCTAGTTAACTATGGTATTTTTGTCGCTGTTTTAAATAGATTCTCTTTGGGTTCCCCATCCTCCCAGTACCAATTATCCTTGGCTAAAGGGAACCACCAAATAATCACTTTAGGCTGAGGAGATGAGGAAGGGCCTTGTAGGCTGAATTGAGTTTGTTAAAATAAAATAAAGTCTAAACTTAAAAATCCCCTAAATAGACAAAACCAGTTAGGCCAGATATATGAAACTTAATCTAGTTTATTTCATGAATGTAAGTGAAACTTAATTTAGGTGATTTCTTGTAATTGCCTCTGATAATCATAAATGAAACTTAAATTGCCATTCTAAAATAATATAAGATAATCACTTAACCAATCCCTGGCTGTCTGGAAACCCCATTGTAATAACCAGTCATTGTAAAGGTAAACAGCTTCCTCTGTCTCACCTCATAAGCCATCCTATAATGACATGCTTGTGAGCTTCTTGCCATTTAAAGTCTGAGGTATTCCAGTTTATGAACTGTTCTTTTGTATGCTCAATAAACTCAAATTTTTAATTTGATCTGATTTCAGTTTTGATAGTTTCTGGTGTCAGAAGTGTGATCTGAAGAAGATACCCCACCCCCACCCCCATGAACTCCCAGGTCGGTGAGTAACCAGGTGTCAGTACCTACCAAGCCCATTGTGCTCACTGTTTTCTCACCGACCATGTTGGTTTAGGGCAAGTCTCTGTTGGATCTGATAACTGCTCTCTTTGTGTTTTGAGCTCTCTGACTTTATTGTGCTTACCTGTGTTTTGTTGAAGCTTCTTGGTCACCTCTCTGTCTATAAGGGAGAAAATAGAGAAACTGTCTAGGTTAAATTATCAGCTCCATATAGATACAGTTATTTTAGGGAATCTAAAAGCAAAGATGAGTTTGATCTAAAACACTTTTCCCACCTTCATCAAAAACCTGTTTCCTTTATGCATAACCACCAAGAACAGGATCTTGTCTCTTGAAACATGGGTATACTCTACAAAGGTTAACTTGAAATTATAGAGGGGAACTCTTTCAAGAGATGATTCTGAAGTTTTGTTTCTTTTCTTTTTTCTTTTCTTTTTTTTTTTTTTTAATGTGGGTAGTTCCCTGGCTGGGAATCAAACCCAGTCTGCAGTATTGACAGTGCCGAAGCCTTAGCTACTACACCACCAGGGAACTCCCCTGAAGTTTCTAAAAAACGATGGAATGCATTCTTTCATTGGTATGGAGGCCTTCAAAAGACAAAATGACTCTAAAATAGCTTCATTACAATGACCCATGAAAAACTAAGACCAAAGATTTGACTGACATGAATGACTCAAGGGACCTCCAACTAATCCCTCTACTCTGTATCCTCTTTTACCTGATTATTCTGAATGTACTAACCCTTTTGATCTTTTACCCTTCCCCCTCCCCAACTCTCTAAATAATCAGATACCCTTTAAGATAAGACCTTTAAGATAAGATCTAATGAACCAGGGATTCTAACTGAAGCAGAATTTAAAGCAGGTCTCAAGCCAAGGTTTGAGGTATTGTTAATTATTTTTTTCAGACCCTAAAAAGGACCAAATTTGTAGAAGAGTTTAAAATTCTTCTTGGTGCCTGTGATCCTGGAATCCCTGATGTACACCAGTCTGTATACATGATGAGTCCAGGAAATGCTAAAAAAAAATGGCTTCAAGACCCTATCAAAGATTTTGAGGACCTTACCAAACATGCCTCCAGAGATAGACTACAAAGAGCGTAAGAAAATTGAAGCAGTTCCCATTTTTTTTCTTAGAATTGACTGGGTCATAATATAATCCTGTAAACAACAAAAAAGGATGAACCAGTGGCAGATTTCTGAGTTTGTTTAGAAGTAGTATTTAGACAATGATCTGGTCTATATTACCGAACAAGTGATTTAACCTGCAGTTTCTCAGGTTTATAGTAGTACCTCTTTCCCATGGCTGTGATGAGAATTACAAGTATGGGAAAGGTATTAGCACAGTTTCTGGTACCTAGAAGATGCCTGATGGATATTTGTTGAAGGAATGAATGTGAGCTAGTACTCTTAGCACCTAAAAGCAGGGTAGAATCACCTGAGGACGAGCTTTCTGAAGGAGGTAAGACCTTGGACAATACATAAAGTGCAAGAGGAGGAAGGGTTCTAAGGACACTAATGGAACAGTAAAGCAGGTGGTTAAGAAATGGGCTTTGGAGGTAGTCAAATCTGGGTTCAAATATCAGTTCTGCCACTTAATGGTACTGTGACATGAGCAAGTCACCTAATTCTAAACCTTGTGAACAGAAAAAAAGGAAGTAAAAATGATAACCACCTTTTGATATTTTAGTAAAATATACCTAACAAAATTTCTCATTTTAACCAGTTTCATTATACCACAGTGTATAGTTCTGTGGTATTAAGTATATTCACATTGTATAATCATCACCACCATCCATCTCCATGGGTAGATGGATGTGAGTTACATTGTTCGGTTTTCTTTTCCTTTTTAATTTGGATTTTAGAAAAAATGAACAGATAGTGCCGAAAGTTCCCATATACCACACACACACACAACACACACACACACGCACGCACACACAGAATTTCCATACTAGTAACATTTTGGATTCATGTGGGACACTTACTGACTTCATGAACTAGTATTGATACATGATTTTTAACTAAGGTCTACAGTTGATTCATATTTCCTTAGTTTTTACTTAATGTCTGTGTTTCTGTTCTAACATCCCATCCAGAAAACCACGCTACATGTAGTTGTCATGTCTCCTTAGTCTCCTGTTGGCTGTTAAGTTTTCTCAGACTTTCTCTATTTTTGATGACATGGACACATCTGAGGAGTACTTGGTCAGGAATATTGCAGGCATTGGTTATTTTTTTGCATGTACCATTTCACCATTAAAAATTGCTATTTGCTTGTGATAACACCTGTTGGGCCTACGTTAAAACATACACATGTACACACAACAAGCTATCATTTTAGTGCAAGCAGCATCATTTCTCACTCTAATTACTGCAGTTGTCCCCGTTTCCTCTTGGGCCTCTACTCCCCCATCATTTCTCCACATAGCCATGGAGAGGCTTAAAAATATAAATCAGATTCTATTACTTGTGTTCTCCAAATGCTTCAGTGGCTTTGCATCATAGAATAAAATCCTACAAGATCCTTCATGCTCTAGCTCCTGGCTACCTCATCAGTATCATCATCACTTATCTCCCCCTGGCTCACTCTGTACTGTCACACTGGCTTCCTTGCCAGTCCTTACTAGCTGGAACATTCATCCTCCACATAGTCACATGGCTGGCTTCTTCTCTTTTCAAGTCTCTGATCAGATGGTACCTCTTAAGAGAGGCATTTCCTCACATCCTGTCCTGCATATCAGCCTTAGCTTTGTTTTAATTCAAACTATTTATCATTACTTACCATTACATTGTCTATCTGTTTATTGTCTGTCTATTCCTTTAGAATACAAGTTTCATATGACTGGCACTTTATCCGATTTATTTATTGCTATATCTTAAGCTCAAAGTTAACAATAAATATTGGTTAGTGAGTGAATTAATGAATAAGGTACTATTTTTTTAACAAGTGAATTGGATTATTAGGTAAGATGGTTCACAACCTGGAACTTGTAATGTCCTTAGTTTTCTGAATTTCTAAGGTCTACTCAGACTACCAGTTACCTAAGAACAGGGGTTATGGGTCACTCATGGATATATCCCTAGATTCTGGAACAATTCCTGGAATACACTGAACCCTTAGTAGATATGTCTGTATTATAATTAATTGAAATGGAATTGGCAATGTGAGAAATAAGGAATCACATTTTCTCAGAACAAGTCTTTGTGATGGCAGCATATCTGAAAAGCAGAGGAACACTGAGAAAGCTTATGCACAAGGACAATAATCACAAAATTATCCTTATACAGTATCTTTTAATAACTACTGTATGGATTGAATTTTGTCCCATCACCACCCACTCATATGTTGAAACCCTCACCTCTAATATGACTGGGAGATAAGGCCTTTAAAGAAGTCATTAAGGTTAAATGAGGGTGGGGCCCTAATGCAATAGGACTAGAGGAGGAGACACCAGGAGCACAGGTGTCCCTGTGAGGACACAGTGAGAAGGCAGCTCTCTACAGGCTAGGAAGAGAAGGCTCACCAGAAACCAACCCTCCCAGCACCTCGATCACGGACTTCCAGCCTTCAAACTGTGAAAAAATAAACTTCTGTTGTTTAAGCCACCCAGTCTGATTTCAATCATTTAAATGTATCACCTTAGAATAGGAAGAACAATGAGGGAGACCCCCCCCCCCCACGTGTTTCAGGGATGGCTTCAAATTCATTACATACTACAGGGGGAAAAAAATCTGAAATGAAATTGTATTTCATTTTAAAATAATCAGTAGATTGGTTCCCTTCCACTCGAATAATGCTCATAATTTAAAAGTCCTGGAAAAATAAATTTACAATCTGGTTGTATATGTGCAACTACATTTATAGAACTGAAACCTTGGTAATTTGGTAGCTTGTTCATTATTTATTTTTATTTTTAAGTATTATGGAAACGAAAGAACTTTAGTCTGTCAGAATTTTCAATGAAAATAATACTTTGGCCAAACCAAGATTCTCCACAGTAACAACATATATTCAGTCATATTCAGTGACTAAATTGTATTTATGCTTTTCTTAAGCAATTGAGCTTACATTTTGACCATGTATCTATTAAGAAGTGAGCTAGAAAACCTCATGTTCCTTTTCCATATTCTATTTGGCAAACAAACCATGACAAATAGGGCAATAGAAAAGAAAAATATAATCCTGAGACGCATTTGTAGTCAATGCACAGGTTAGTGGGTATCAGCTTTCAGAAGAGCATTTAAACACTGCCTGTCCATCTGTGTGTCCTGCAGTCAGGCGACTGCGGTTCTGCCCTTGGTGTCACTGGAAGTCTGAATCACAAGCACTGTTCACAAAACTGTTAATTCTTCAGAAATACCAAAGGTTTTCAAAAAGGGACGTATAAAAATCGTAAGATGCTAATAGTATATTCTAATTAAGATTCCATGAAGTGCATGATTGTAGTTGAGCCAAAGCTATCTCTATGAGCATGGTTTTCTGTTAAAAAGTAGAGGCCCTACCAGAAAGATTTTATATATAATATGTTAAACTTATTAATATGTTTGAACTTTTTATTTTACAAATTTCAAAATCTTTTACTGGTGCTAATTTTTATGATGCTACATAGGATCAAGTTCTGTAAAAGAAGTGGTTTAAATAAAAATATATCTGCCCCTTCTAAAATCTGTAACATCCAGATGCCTGTGATATATTTTGAAGTAGAAATCATGTTTAATTTAGTCGTGATTTTCCTGTAACTGGTAAAAGAGGAGGAAAATGCTTGTTGAATGGATAATCAAGCATAGTTCCAAATTCTAGAAAGAAATTTCTAGAGAATACCAGATCCTTAAAGAAGTTTCCCTCTTTTTTGAAAATAATGTGTAAATGGACAGATTTAAAACTATCAGTTTTATATCCTTTCTTTATTAAGCAGCATCATCCTCAAAAGAAATAAAAACACTAAAATACTTATTTATTCTAACAACCTTGATCAGAAAAACTGAACTAGGATGTGGTAGTCTTTGTTCTTATCTGAAGTCCTTAATTTTAACAAAATCTAGTATAAAGCATTTCCAATTAACATACAAGTAGCAAATTGAAAAATCTTTGTGCATGCTACATAAACACAGTGTTAACTTTATTTATTCATTCAAATACTGAAAATCTCTAATGTGATAAGAGATCAGATGCTGGAGAAAAAGTAATACTGATTGGTCTCATTTTAAACTCATGATCATCAACTTCAAATGGCTCTGAGTGATGTCTAGCTTCCTACTACTGTCCTCTCTAAAAGCCTCCATCCCTTTTCCTTTGCCTGTCCTTCAAGACTTGTTTAAGGTCCTCTTTTAGTTAAACTGAGTGCCCAACATATGCAAGGCATTGTCAGGAATGCTAGGGGAACAATAAACACAGGTCTGTCCTTACGTAATTTATATTCCAGCAGGAAAATGATACATTACAAAATGAATTAACTTTGAATTAATTATTAAAAATTACAGTTGTGATAAATGTTGACAATATAAGGCACAGGGAAGTAGGATAACCTTTAATAGGGGGAGATGAGCTGGTCTAGAGGATCAGAAAGGCTTTCTCCTACACTGTTGCTACAACTTTTTTGGAAAGCCATATGGCAATATATTAAATTGCACAGGTCCTTTAAGCCCAGCAATTCAACTTTTGAAACTCTATCATACTTGTATAACAATAAAAGTACCAGTACTTAAAGCAGCATGTCTTTGGCTCCTAGAAAAGCTGCAAAAGTTATATGATATGTGAGGTATGATATCTGAGCCAGACTGCCCAAGAGGCCATATCTCTAAACCAGCCTAGAGGATTAAGGAAAGCAAATGAAGGTAATCCAATTGCCATAAAGTACTATTCAAGTGGGTGGATTCATCATGAGATGTTCTTAGGGAAAAGAACTAATATACTTTTCTTAGCCTACTCAACAGAATCTAATACAATAAACACTATAAATTTTTGTGGAAGGTGAGACAGAAGTGGAAAAGGAACAGGTTTAAATATGTTTTGTAGAGATCAAGAGATAACCATTAAGCCACTAATAGCATGATGAAGCATTGCAGGACCTCTAACAGAAGGGAGGCAGTGAAAAAGAGATACTTGATCAGGTTGGCAAAATAAAATAGGCAAAGTGAAAAAACTAAAGTAAAGTAAGTAATAGACCCCAATCAAAGAGATAAGATAAATGTTGCAGTTATTCTAATGAAACTAAATCAATTGAATTTACCTAGCGAATGAAAAATCTTTCATATTGGGTGCAAAACTCAGCTAGGTGTTGTGCATATAAAGCACATAAAACAAAGTGAACATGTAACAAAAATGATCCTATTTACCATCTACAAATGCCATTAAAATATTTCAGAATACACCCACCAAGTATAAGATGTGTATTAAAAAGGCTATAAAATTTTAGTATTAGTATTAGTTTTAGTATGTATTAGTTTCTTATTGCTTCAGTAAGAACCACAAACTTGGTGGTTTTAAATCAACCCTTTAAATCAATCTTACAGTTTGGTAGGTGAGAAGTCTTAATTGGGCTAAAATCAAGGTGTCAGCAGGGATGCCAGCAGGACTGGGTTCCTTTTGGAGGCCTAGAGAAGAATCCCCAACACCTAGCTCAACTAGATGATTTCAGTTCTATGGTGTTACAGGACTGAGATCTGTTTTCCTTGTGATTGTTATCTGGGAGCCAGACTTAGCTCCTAGAGGTTTCTCTCAGGTCTTTGTAGATAGCTCCCACATTTCAAAAGCAACAGGGCATGGAATTCTCATGCTTTGAGTTTCACTTTTGATTAGATTGGGCCTAGCCAATCAGGATAATATCATCTCAAGTTCCTTAATTTCTGTCACTTGTAGAATTCCTTTTGTTTTTGTTTTTTTTTCTTCTTTTTTTTTTTTTTTTTTTTTTTTTTTTTTTTTTTTTTTTTTTTTTTTTTTTTTTTTTTTTTTTTTTTTTTTTTTTTTTTTGGTATGTGGGTAGCTCCCTGACTGGGAATCGAAACCAGGCCACAGCACTGACAGCGCCAACGCGGAAGCCTTAAGCCACTACACCATCAGGGAACTCCTTTTGTTTTGTAAGGTAACATATTCTCAGGTTCTGGGAATTAGGGTGTGGACACCTTTGGGGGTCATTAACCTGCCTACCACAGTGAAGGACATAAAAAAATCTTAAGTGGAGAAAAATGTCACATTCTTGGATGGGAAGATATGTTAAAGATGTTTTCCCTGCCTAAATTAGCCTACAAATTCTGTGCAATATGCTTTGATGATAACTGAAATTGGATTTTGAATCAGGTGGGTAGATACTCAAAGAAGATTGTATTATTTAGAAAAATAAGGGAACACTGACATCTCTTGCAGACTTTAACGCAGGTAGATTGCATGTATTCTAGATAGAAATACACCAGTATTCTGCACAAGAGCAATATAATGTTTCCTATTGTGTTTTCAATATTCTTACTGTTAACATCCAGGGTTTTTCTATTTACCTTATTTTAGGCACATACTTGACTCATAACTATGTACAGAGCCTCTTAGCACCCTTTCCTTATTCATAACCAAGAGCTTAAGATTGCATCATCTTATACAGTTACACATTATTTCCCCTAACATACCATTTTTACACTTGTTAAATCTGAAACTCAGTTTACTTGTGATAGTGCTTAGAAAAATATTTCTAAAGAAACATTTCTTCTCTTAACTATTTCCATCATGGTGTTTTCTTCAGAGAAGTGGATGATACTGTGCACAGTGCCAAGTAAGGCTGATCACATGGCTGGGTGAATTCTGTGATAAGGTCTTTTTTTTTTTTTTTAAAGAATTCACTTAATTTTATTTATTTATTTATTTATTTTGTATGTGGGTAGCTCCCTGACTGGGAATCGAACCCAGGCCGTAGCGCTGACAGCGCCAGCGCCGAAGCCCTAAGCCACTACACCATCAGGGAACTCCCGAATTCTGTGATAAGGTCTTTATTCGTTCCACTTCTGTGTATGTTTGGGAATATGGGAGTGAAGGTGAACAAGAGAAAAATGAGTTTGTATCTCTCTCCAAAGTGGCTTTTCTAAAAATGCCACTGATTGCAAAGAAGCTCGTGTAATGGCTAACTCTCCCAACAGATGGTCAGTTCGTTCAATAAGTTATTTCAAGGGAATTGTCATGCTTTATTAACAAGTATGTTTGGGATGTATCCAAGCCCACTGAACTTGGAGGGACATCTCAGACATATTTTGACCCCTTGATTAAATTAAAGGTCAACCAAGGGTGTCTTCGCATTGTGTCTCTACCTTTCTTACACCGACTAGCCAAAACACGGAAGTAAAAAACTTAGAATTCTAAGTTAATACTGCATTTTCAAGGCTCTTGTGACGTCCGGGGGGAGGGGCGCGGTCCGGCAGTCGGGCGGGGTTCGGACGCGGGTCGCCCTCTCTTGCAACCGGCCTGACACAGGTCAGGAGGAAGTGTCCAGGAAGAGCCCAGAGAGGCACAGCCCAGTGTGCAGCTTCCCAGAGGTGAGGCAACGACCCGGTCAGCATGAGCTGGGCAGAGAGACCAGGAGCTCCAAAACTCTGAATCGCTCCGCATGGTCCCATCTCACGCTCTAGTTCCACCACAAAAACAGGCTTAAGCCGCCAGATACCCGGATGGAAGAGCCTGGCCTTCGCCCCCGCCCCGCCTCAGTAGCGCAAGCGCATTGTGCAGGACTTTGCGCGAGGCGGGGGCGGAGGGGGGC